>CAUYRH010029367.1:0-50587 GCA_963574655.1 Perodicticus potto
TTATGTTTATGGACTTGCATATGTTAAACCAGCCTTGCATCCCTGGGATGAAACATACTTGATTGTGATGAATGATTTCTTTAATGTGTAGCTGTAATCGATTGTCCAGGATTTGATTGAGAATTTTTGCATCTATATTCATTAGTGAAATTGGTCTGAAATTCTTCTTTCAGTTGGGTCTTTTCCTGGTTTTGGTATCCGGGTGACATTTCCTTCATAGAATGTGTTGGGAGAGATTCCTTCCTCCTCACTTTTTTGGAGTGAGGAGGAAGGACATAATTTCCCCAGTATATGTTTAAGGTCTTCTTTGAAGTTTTGATAGCATTCTGGTGTGAAGCCATCTGGACCAGGGCATTTTTTGGTTAGGAGATTTTTTTATTGTTTCTTCGATCTCAGTTTTCGAAATTGGTCTGTTCAAGAGATCTATTTCTTCTTGATTAAGTCTAGGAAGAGAATGTGATTCCAAGTATTGATCTATTTCCTCCACACTGTCAAATTTCTGGCCATAGATTTTCTTACAGTACTCAGAGATGATCTCTTGTATCTCTGTGATATCTGTTGTTACTTCCCCTTTATTATTTATGTTTGAGATGATTAGAGAGTTTACTTTTCTCTTTCTGGTTAATCCATCCAAAGGTTTATTGATTTTATTAAATTTTTTAGAAAATCAACTTTTTATTTTGTTAATTTTCTGAATAATTCCTTTGTTTTCAATTTCATTAATTGGTAATTTAATTTTGGTTATTTCTTTTTTTCTCCTGGATTTTGAATTAGATTGTTCTTCTTTCAATTCCATGAGATGGTTCATGAGCTTGTTGATATGCTTTCTCTGTTCTTCAAATGCATGCATCTAATGAGATAATTTGCCTCTTAAGACTGCTTTTGCTAAATCCTACAGGTTTTGGTAACTTGTGTCTTCATTGTTATTATGTTTGAGGAATTTAACAATTTCCGTTTTATCTCTTTCTGAACCAAACTATCATTTAGCATAAGGTTGTTTAATTTTTAAGTCTTTATGCAGGGATGAATGTCTTTGTTGGAGTTGAGTTCTACCTTTATTGCCTTGTGATCTGAGAGGATACAAGGTATAATTTCTATTGTTTTAATTTTTCTGAGGTTTGATTTGTTTCCTAGAATGTGGTCAATTTTGAGGTTCATACCATGGGCTGATGGGAAAAAGGTATATTCCTTAGCTTTAGGATGTTGTGTTCTGTATATGTTTATTAATCCCTTTTGTTCTGAGGTCACATTTGTATCTTTGTTTAGCTTTTGTTTAGAGAATCTGTCCACTTCTGTCAGGTGTTAAAGTACCCATATATTATGGTGTTATGAGATATCATATTGCTCAGATCCATCAAGGTCTGTTTCATAAATATGAGAGCATTTAAGTTGGGTGCATAAATATTTAAAATTAAAATGTCTTCTTGTTGTATTGTTTCATTGACCTATATAAAGTGTCCATCTTTGCTTTTCTTAACTTTAATTGCTTTAAATTTGATTATATCTGAAAGTAAGATGGCAACCCCTCTTTTCTTCTGATTTCCATTTGCTTGAAATACTATCTATCTAATACTATCTATCTACTATACTATTCTATCCCTTAGCTCTGAGTCTTGATTTTCCCTTCAAGGGTACGTGTGTCTCCTAGAGACAACATATGGATGGATTGTGCTTTTTTATTTAGGCTAAATATAAATAAAATAAATTCACTTTGGTGATAATGTTTAGCTTCATTTATTTATTTAATAATTTCATATATTTTCACAGAGACATTGTCGAAATTGAAAGAGGATAAATAAACATACTTACATATAAACTAAATGTGTTCTTAGACTTTGTAATAAAATAATCACCAAATTATAAAGGTCACTCAGTGTTTCATTTTTTAAAAAATGTAATGGGATAAGAAAAATCACATCAATCCATATTCATTGCTCATATGTCTATATTATTTGTTCTTTTGTAATTAATTTTAATAATTTCCACATGAGCTCATCATAGGAATATGTTCTTTTCTCAAATATACTTTTACATTTGTCAATATAAGGTATAAACTAGTTTTGAAAAGCAACAATACAACAAGGTTAAATGATTAAGCCATATTGAAATTTAGCATAGAACATTTTCTTCTTTGAAACTATGGTAAACCACCTTCACATGTCCTACTTCCCACACCTATTTTCCTATAACAAAAGCATGATGATGTATTTAGGGTAGAAACTAATCTTCAATTAATTTATTTGTAGAATGTACTGTAGCATTATGTATATAATGATATAGAAAAAATTATATTTTCTTCTTAATTTAGAGAAAAATAAGTGACTTTTTAGTGTTTGTTAAAAAATAAGAAGAATAAAGATGTGACAGATTTATGCATTGTAGCATTTAATTACAACTTTATAGTTTCTTGTAATGTATGATTAATTTTTACTGAAATAACAGTTATCACAAGAATGAAAAGCAAATACCAATGTACTCTATACTAATATAAAGCCAGTAGATGATGTAATTAATTCCCCAATAGGAGAAAACCTTATTTTGATTCCAGTTGTGGGGAGGGGGATTAAAAACATGGCAAGAGGGAGGGGGGTCTGGGAGGCTACCACTGAATGAGCAAAATGTAGGGGTGTATGGTATACCTTTTGGGTGCAGGACACAACTACAAGAGAGACCCTGCCTAACAAATTCAAATATTGTGATTTAGTTGATTGTACCCTCATATTAACCTGAAATTAAAAAAATAATTGAAATAGCAGTTGTTTCTGAGTCTTCCATGTTTTCTTGACTGTATAAGAAAATTCAGGTAAAATTCCACCCTATCATACGTGCACATTATATTTCTTTTGGCATAATTGTTCTGATGAAACCTTGTCAAACTGAGAAAATCATTTACAAATAGAAATTGAATGAAAAAATAATTTCTTTCCTCAAAAAATGACGTAAGTTCATTTCTTAAACTATGCATTGTATTATAATTTTACATCTAAGGAAATATAATTTAATGTGAGGTAGCATAGTAACTATTATTTGTTGAGCATATATTATGGGCTTAAATAAATCCAGAGTAATGGGCTGTGTACATAGAAATAAGTGCTATGTAATGTTATTTAGTAGATATTCAAATATGTAAATTATAATTAAAATAAAATTTAATTAATATGACAAAATATATTTATAAACTCAGTAAAAAGTAAATGTCTTCCCTTTAGGGTTATAAGCAAATTTCTTTCATTTTGTTCAGGGAACCCTCAATAATGGTCACATTAATAACATTTGAAATACATAGATGCATATGTATACACACACACGTGTGTTATTTTACTGAGAAACAACATTTTGAAAAAGAATTGGTGATGTGTTGCTTCCATCATAAAAATTATAGGGACTTTATGATATTCCTTCTAATACTCCCATTTTTAAACAACAAATTTTGTTGTGGTGTGCTTCAATTTTATCCATAAGTTGATCATCGATCCAAAAATGGTATTATATTCACCTTTGAAATTTTCTATTTTGCCCATACATTTCTCTAATGTCATTTACTATGCATCTGAACATTTTTTCCCCAAACATTAATAGGTATATCTTTTACCAAAGCAATATTATTTAATGTCTTTTTTCTCTTCTAACAGAATATATGGGAAGAAAACAGCAAGAAAATACCTACCAACATGGAGTTTATATTCAAGTGGGAAATGACACTAAACTTTGCTTCTCTTTACATTTGCCTTATGATCTGAGTATGCAGTTCCTCCAGATAGCTGATCTCAGCATCAGTAAATAGAATTCTGGCTCAAAAGAGGTTATCAAAAAATAAGAAGCTATAACAAACACATTTCTCAGCTTTGAAGAATAAAGATACGATCAATAAAATGATAGTTGAAATCATAGATCTATAGCCTTCTTTCACGATTCACCTTTTCTCCTGTCCATGACTTATTGGCTCTTTTCCTTCCAGAAGACTAAGTGAGCATAATCTAAAAAGTCTCCTCTTAGAAGATAGCTAAGAAATTTCTCTATGTCTTTGGTTTCTTTTCTCTGTTCTCTAATACACGTTTGGGAGTAGGACTTTTTTTGCCCTTACTCAGCAGATAACTCTATATATTCTATAAAGTAGTCTTTTCTATTTTTTCTCTTTTAGCATAGATCATTTTATAGTGGAATAAAAGTCAAAATTTCAAATTTGCCTTGGCAAAACAAAGAAGTCTTTGATGGTCTTGTTTCAAAGTTTCTATGCCATAACTTGCAAAGGAAAATAAACTAAACTACCTTGATGCAGTTTATTTGAGTAAAACTTGTTATGAATAAAGGTGTTTTTTTAAGTATGATTTTTAATATCTGACCGGAGCATATATTGTCTCTTAGGCTTCTAAGGGTTACATTTTCTGCAGTAAGATTTGAGTATAACTGGTCAAAATACTAACATAATTTTAGTTTGCTGGTACTCTTTATAACATTTGAACATTAAACTAGAGAAACTACAATGGAATTCCTAAATTGGTTGTGGTGGGGATTGGGTAGAGGAATGTCAAGAAGACTTTGAAGCCAGGGCACACAAGCGATCAACGGATATTTAAGCATACATCCAATTTAAGCATTTCTGCACAAGTATTTGGCTTACAAGACCAGGTTTGAAGTTGTGACTGCTTAACAGTTCGGCTTCATTCCTCAGTTTCCATTGTTCTTGCCATTATTCATCATAGTTTATCTACATTTACCTTCTAGAAAAAAAGAATCATGTTTCCTACTTGAGTCTATACTTGCTATTAACTCTGCTTGAAATAGATTGTTCCCAAATTTTGACATCCTCTATCTTCTCAAAATTTAGGTCTCAGCTAAGATATCACTTCATGAAAGAGGCCTTCCCTTATTAGTCTGTCTAATACAGCAACCCCTTATCAAAACCTAATTGCTCTTGTTTACCTCTTGCGTAGTATCTTTCTTCCATTAAATTCATCAATACCTCAAATTATTTTAGTTCATTATTTATATCTTTGCTAAAGAAGAAACATTTTCTTTTTACCCAAATGTTATTCTTTTGATAAGGCCTGACACACAATAGATACACAACACATGTTTCTTGAGTTCTTGAGTGAATGAATGAATATAGTATTATAGTACTTGTGTATAAGATCTAGTGTTCTGGGAAATGTTTAATGAATCGTTTTTTGGGATATAAAAAGATCTTTATTGTTGCATTCACCAATTCCCACAGGATAGATAATTTTATCATGATAAATTTTAAGCTAGTCATTATAGAACTTGAAGTTGGGAAGATAATGTCCACATCCATCCCCTTTGATTCAGTGCAAGTCCACTTAGGCTGGTTCCAGCACCTCAATATGAATTCTTCCATTAAATAGATGTTCATTAAAAGATACTAGAATGTGTAGAACCTACACATACAGTAGGACCTCTGTGAATTGACTTCCTAAGGTACTATAACAAATTGGTCAACACACAAAGGTGTGCATGAGAACTTCCATTGAATACATGTGGTGCATGTCCATGACCACCTCCTTAAGTTGGTGGTGAACATAGGGAGTGACACAGAGTGAAAATATATTAGAGAGAGAAGAATGTGTTAGTCTTCAATAGTGGGAAAACCAAAGTCTGAGCACAGGCTTCCTTTAACAGCTTACTACTTTGTACCACCTGTCTCCAGGCAGGATTTGTTGGTTCCTGTCTTGGATTGACAGGTTAGGGTTATGTAACAGATTACATAACGGGTTGTATATATAACAGTTACCCTTTCTCTGCATTCTCCAGAATCCTTCATGAAAGCTCCACCCATGTTACAATAATTAGAAGGTAATGAGCGCTGGGTTAGTTGAAGGTCACTAGAAACTCCTTATGTAATTTCCCATGAGGGAACAATCCTTAGTTGCAATTTGGTTCCTAGCTACAATTCACTTCTTACTCTCTTCCCTTAGCCACCTCTTTGCCACCTGTTTTCCCTCCTCCAGACCTAACACTATCATCATTATTTAGAAATAAAATAATTATATTGTTCACATGACCTTAAAGAGAACTTAAAATCAGTGCGTCTGAAATGTCCATCACTTACTAGTTTACTTAACAAGATCTTTGTGTAAGATACAAAAAACAGATTTCATTAATCAACATTAGTTTATACCAAGAGTAGGCTATGTAGCTTTCCATAAAATAAACAGTTCACAAAAATTAAAAAAATAAAACTTCCAGCATGCAAACAGTTCTAAAACTATATGATTACTTACATGAACTATGTTAGTTTTCTTATGTCCTCTAAATTTGTGAATTCATTTTTTCTTTATTGTTATATAACAGATTCCCACACATTTAACAGCTTTAAACAACATATTATCTCACAGTTTCTATAATAAGAATTTTAGCATTTAGGTAAGTCTTTTTTATTATTAAGATAAGAACACTTACCATAAAATCCACCTTCTTAATAGATTTTTAAGTGAAAGTTAGAGTATTGTTATCTATAAGTACTATGCTGTTCAGCAGATCTCTAGAACTTATTCCTCTTGCATAAGTAAAATTTAATAATATCCATCAATCAGCAACTCCCCATCCCCCAGCCTTGGTAATCACAATTCTATTTTTTGTTTCTATGAATTTGACTTTTTTTAGCTAAGTCTTTCACTCGGGAACTCACAAGGCTGAAATCAAAGATTTGGTCAGAGGGCGAACTTGTATTCTCCTTTGGAGGTTGGGGTTGTACTGGGGAAGAATCGACTGCCACAGTCATTCCATTGACAGAATTCACTTTCCTATGGTCGTATGACAGAGCACCTGGCTTTTTACTTGCTGTTGTCTGGAGGCCAACCTGAGGTCCTAGACACTACCTGTAGCTATTTCTTTGTTGAATGTGGCTCTTTCCTTAATCAGCTTATAAGATGGAAGTTCATTTTCAAGTTCAGTGGAAGAGCCTCTCTACTGTGTTTCGCACATTTGGTTGAACCTAACACCATTATCTTTGCCAAATTATGCAAAAAAATTAAAACCAATCACTATTCTATTGACCACAAGCAAGTTGCAGAGCCTCTTGCACTCAGGACAGAAATTATACAAGGACATCTCTCATTACGAGTCATCTTGCTGTGTTTGTTCCGTACCCTGATAACATTAAACTACCATTTTTCCTATATCAAGGATTGAAGTGAGTAGAGAGTGTTGGGAGAAGGTAAACAGATTTTTTCATAATAAAAATGTTTTCACTGTGCATTAGCTCTAAATTATCTCAATCTTTCCCCCGTGTTTAACAAAAAGTCAATTTTGGTCAAAATTTGAAGAAATTATTTTGTTTTGTTCCATGAAGGCAAAAATGCTGGAAATATTCCCTGACATTCTATTTACTGAAAAAATAAAAACAAAGTTTTATTTACTAGTTAAATTATGGAGAAAAATAGAGGTCTACATTTTGTTGTTTTTTCAGGACTTAAATAGTACCCAGGTATATATATTTATCCAAAAAATAAGATGATTCGTAAAATACAATGGGGTGTGTATTTTCCTTTGGCAATGAGAAATAACAGGATTTTGTGGCTTATGCAGAGGTTTAATGGCATATTTTCTGAATGCTACACTTTCCCGCATATTATCAGTTTCTAACTGGCATCTCTTTATTTCACCATGCTAAGTTCAATGCAATCAGGCATCAAACCCATTTGCTTGGACAGTTTTTATTTAAAAATTTTTTTTCTTTTTTTTCTTTTTTTATTTCATTACTGTGTTCCCAGTACTTTCACTTCACTGTCCCAGTGTAGCAGTGTCATGCATTAGCAATTTTCTTGAATAAGGCAGGGCATGCCATGAGTTTCAGCATTTATTTTAAATGTTCTCTTTAGTTGGTGTTTATTTCAATCTGAGTACTCACATGAGGTACAGAGGTGAGAAAAAGAAAAGAAGAAATGGCAGCACTTTCCTTCAACTAACAACACATACTAGAGATTTAGGATAATTGAGACAGACAGATACAATAAAGCAATTAAAATTTTATCTCCTTCTTAAATTTAGCTTCTGGCACTCAAGGAATACAAATTCACACATAAAAGAAATAGAATAGAGCCTAGAATAAAGAAGATTCAGAAAGCTAGACAACAATAAAGCGATCTAATTTTATTTTTATTTGACTTTCAACCAAGAAACCAAGTGTTGAAATCAAGACAGACCCTAAGGCTTGTACATGCCGGTATTCAGTGCATTCAACAAACAGCAACTTGCAGTATTGAGTAAACAGCTTCTTGCCTGATGGAGAAAATAAACCAAAACCTCTAAAGTCCATCAAAATTTGGATTACAAATTGTGATAGTATATGAAGAAAACAACGAAATATAAATGTAAAATGAACTAAAATATATCCTAAATATATTAAGATTTATGTGTGGATTTGAATGTATTAATAAATTACATGAACCTGGAAAATGCCTTTTAAAAATGGACTGTGTTTACATATAGTTACATTAAATCACTTTTTTCAACAATATTTGGTGGTAAAATTGTCATGGTTATACTCCTTTGCATAATGTTAGACAATGAGGATTATTTCACAGTGTCTTTTTCATTAATGTTCTCACAATATCACTACAAAATCTTGAGGTTCGTCATTAATGTACATAAATCTAAAATAATTATTAGCATGAAAATCACATAGAATTTTCATCTATGTTGAGTATGTATTCTTAATTGTGAAGACTGTATTTAAAAGCACATTTTTTTGATGTGTGAAATTAAGAGAAAATCGATGTACTTTCAGGAATAGTTATTAAGTTACTGGCAAAATATAGTTATCTTTCCAAAGTTTAGGGTATTAAATAAATAAATAACAAAAAAGAATTAAGAGAAACCACAGTTAAGGGCAAAACAACATATTTAGAAAAATACATAAGAAGAAAGAATTGACAAGGTCTGATTAACATCATAACTTTAATGTACTCAGAACTGAATTTATCATCTTCTCTTCTGAATGTGGTTGTGCCCCAATGCTCTCATTTTCCATAAATGCCATTTCCATTAATTACACGTCTCCCACACTCCGTTCATACCCAATCTATCACCAAATCCTGCTCTTTCCTTTGATCCCGCTTGCATCTCAATAACCCTCTCTTCTTCATTGATCCCGCTTGCATCTCAATAACCCCCTCTTCTTCACTGTCCTTCTAGCACTTTAGCCCTAGCTGTCGTCATTTCCTATCTCTTCCATTTCATGAAGGCTGTAAAATTCCTCCTATAACATCTCTTCTTACCTTCCTCAGACTCCCTTATTCTAGCAACCAGAGTAGTTTTAAAAAAATACAAAACTGGGTGACATTATTCTTGATCATAAAAGCCTGTGAATGACTTGTAATGGGAAAGGATTATATTCAGAATCTTAAACGTGACTGGCAGACTTCTGCATGTGTTCCTTTCCCAGAACATCCCAAGCGTGTCTTTTTATCGACTGTGCTTCTGTCTCACTGTCATTGCCACACATACCTGACTATCTGGTCCCTTTTCACTCCCAATATTTTCACTTGACGTATTCTTACTCATCTTTTGGTAACTGATCCAAGGACACTTTATTTTTGACCCTGTTATAGATATTTTCCTATGATAATTTAATTATTGACTCTGTTATAGATACTTTCCTATTGAATTTCATTATATCCTTTTTATTTTAGCATTTTTGTGTGATTATTAGTTTATTATTATCTCTCACCATCTTTGAAAGAATATAAACTCACAAAATTTATTTTGTTTGTTATTACATGCCCAATATCTGGCACTGGGCTATTTCATAATAAGCAAAGATAATTGTTGAATAAATCACAATGAATAAATTAGCATTACTAAATGAATTAAAAGATGAAATGTTTACATCAATGTTGCCGTTTGTCTTGCAGTATAGTTTTTTAACAAAAATAGAGAAGAATCATAGGAATTTAAAATTGTACTATGTACTTATTCAACTTATAATTGAAAGCTTATATTTTTGACCATCATCCCCTAGATCCCCAACCTGTCATTCCCCATCAACCACCAGCCTACTCTCTCTGTGTTTTTGACTATTTTTGATTCCATATATAAATGAGATCATGCAATGTTTGTCTTTTGCCTCGTTTCCCTCAGTAAAATGGTTGGACCTAAAGAGAGGTATATTTGCTCCTTGAATGCAGCTATCATTCAAAATCATGACCTTATTCTCCCACATTTTTTATGTACAACAATGGTTCCTTATGCAGTAAAACCTCCATAGTTGACCACTTCCCTAAGCTGAACACCTCCTAAAGTTGACCTAATTTTCATAGGCCAGACATGCGCCACATGTACTCATCAGTACAGTAGGCCTAGTACCTTGTGTTGACCACCTGTGTATGTTGACCAGTTTGTTTCAGTCCCTTGGGTGGTCAACTTATAGAGGTTCTACTGTACTTCACATATTTCTATTATTGCATATGTCATAATTGATCCAAATTTAAACCTCAGAGGATCTCTTTACCTGTCTTCTCCAAATAATCATTTACTACACATGTCTAGATGAGCATCTCATAGCATTCTAAAAATGAAAAATAAGCATCTACTTTCCAGAAGAGGCTTCTTCTTCTTTATCTGAGGTTTTATGAAATGCATTGGCATGTTCCGTGTGCCAATCCTGAAATTTTAGAATTATCACATAGCTGTCTGTCACTTCCTGTCTCACAAAACTCAGTTTGTCATTGACTTCCACAGACACTTTTCCTTAAGTATTTCCAGGTGTAACCACTTCTTCACTGCCATTGTCTTTCTTGGTTGTTGTATTTTTTTTTCTCAGCTAGATTATTATATAAAACTTAACCAGTAAACCTGTTGCTAATTATGTCCTCTTCAAATGACATACATAGTACATTTAGATTCCCTAAACCAACAGTTAATCATGAGGGATTTACTTCTTTTCTAGACTAATATGAAATAACATTACACTAAATGAAATCAATCAGTAAGAGACGGAAAAATACATCATTATGCCATTTAAGTGAAGTTTTTTAAAAAGTCCAGTAAAGAAGAGAATGATGGTCACCATAGATTGAAGGGAAGTAGAAACAGAGATTTGCTAATCAATACAAATGAAATTTCAGTTATGCAAGATGAATAAATTTCAGAAATCTCTTCAATGCGAAATGTAAATGTTTGGTCTACACTAAGAATTTTTGTTCACAAGTGACAAAGATAAACTCAAACTCATTTGAGTAAAAAAAATATTATTGGCTCATGGAAACTAAGGAAAGAGTCAATTGCAATACTGTCTCCTTTGTTTCAAGAGTTTCCTTTAACATTAACTTAATTGTCTCTCACTTTGCATATACTGTTTCAAATGAAAGCAGAGCAATTATAGCCAAAGCAAAAGAATAATAGGAAAAAACACTACAAGATTACTGAACTTCAATATAAATCTAAAGTGTTAAAGACTAAAGCAATTTATCCAGCATAACACATATATAAACATAATATGTACACACACACATATATATATACCCATATGTGTACATATATATAATCTCTTACTTTAGTCATATTATGAACTTTGAACTTTATTTTTTTCTTTTCTTTTCTTTTTTTTTTTGAGACAGAGCCTCAAGCTGTCACCCTGGACAGAGTGCGGTGGCATCACAGCTCACAGCAACCTCCCATTCCTGGGCTCAAGCGAGTCTCCTGTCTCCACCTCCCAAGTAGCTGGGACTACAGGCGCCCGCCACAACGCCTGGCCATTTTTTGATTGCAGCCGTCACTGTTGTTTGGTGGGCCCGGGCTGGATTCGAACCCACCAGCTCAGGTGTACGTGGCTGGCGCCTTAGCCCGTTGAGCCACAGGCGCTGAGCCACTTTATTTTTTTCTAATGGTATAAATTGACTTGCAAAAAGCTGCTGCAAATATCTTTCAGGGAAAGAAAATGAATTGTAGTCTCAGAAAATATTTACAGTACAATGTTATTCCTGCAGTTTTGTTCAATAAAGGACTACTGTGCTGCTGTTGCTCAAGATGTGAAGCTGGATCTCTTCTACTGTTGTTTTGTTAGTAAAGTCACGGAATTGACAATAGCATCCAAAAGAAAGTAGCATTTCTCAATACTTTAATTTCCACATGTAGCTGTAGAACTTAGCACAGTATGCAATTTGCTTCCTTATTCGTACATAAAATATATGGTTTCTAAATTGGTTTAATGGAAGCAGTTATCAGAACAATATTCACTAGAAGTTCTGTGCATGAGAAAAATCCATAAAAAGAGAAAATATATTTTCTAGATAGAGTTGTATTATCATTTAGCTCAAGAATCAGCACTATATGATTGAATAGCATCCTTATTAATCTCTCTTAAATTCAATGTATTCTCCTAGAATCTAAATTGAGGATTGCTTGGATTTTGATTTGTTAAATACTAAATTTCCATTGCCTAAACAGGTACAATATTGCCTCCCATTTCATACATATATGTTTACTGATGTTAACATCTCTAACCTTACTGTCTTTTTCTTGCAAATCACTAACATCTGGTCTTCGAGTCTTATAAACACTTGTGACGAGTACCTCTTCTGAAAACCTTATGGAAGAAGCTGATAAATATTTAAACTATCTCAAGGCAGGCTCTTCTTTTCCACATATAAAATAGTAAAAATGGTATTTAAAAGTCGTGAAGAACCAAAATTCCACAGCAAGTAGGCCTTTCATATCTGAATGACAAACAGCACAGACCCTCTGGATTTAAAGACTTTTTGTTTCCTGGTAATTACTGAGTGGCTAGAAGATAGAAAGTTAGTTTCTAAATATTAGTTCTATTAATTTTGCTAACATTCGTAATTTTCAAAAATATGGGGGCATCTTTTCTTTATTTCCTTTTCATGCCAGATCTATATCCCATTTTGTTGCCTTTTAAACTCAGATCTCATATCTCAACTTTACAGGGGATGTAATGTTATGCAACAGTGTTATTTTTGTTCTAAGAATTGACATGCTTATGGAGTTTACAAAGGAAAAGTAGTAAATACAGGAAGGGTTTCAGTGAAAAATAAAAGACCTTTGTGAAACTACTGTGTTGCCTGAAATATGGATACAACTCAGCCATGAGGAAAGACGGCTTAATGACTTTTATCCTGATTTGGTAGCAACTGGAGACCATTATCCTAATTGAAATATCTAAAGAATAAAAAAACAAATACCACATGTACTCATTATTAAATTGGAACTGATCAATAAGAACACATGTCCATAGAAGTAAAATTCAAAGGAAATCAAACAATGGAGAGAGGGAGAAAGGGACAACTTCTCTAAAAGGCATAGAACAATGGCTGGGTGGTGGGCTCACTTGTAATCCTGACTTAGCATTACAAAAGAAATCCATGTAACTAAAAACATTTGTACCCCTATAACATTCTGAAATAAAAAAAAGATAAGCACGAGATAAAAGAGAAGAGGGCAAGAGAATTGATAAACGAGAAGAGAAAATAGGCAGAGGAATCCACACCTGCAATCCTAGTTGATCTCTCACTTGTGCCATTCTAGGAGTATATGTATTTCCTATCAACATTTCTCACAAGAGTAGCCTTTATTTTACATGACGGCTCACACAACCTCAAAATCAAGTTATCTATAACCTGAAGAGGAGGCATCATATAGGCAAACTGTGTAATGCTTCGGAACCTCCAAATAAATTACAAATATTTAAGAATGAAAGTTGATGAGAAACATAAAGACCTGAGGGCCGTTTTAAAAAATGTTAAAATTATTAAGTACTTATTAAAGTCATCAAGTGTAAAAAGGTAATGATAAAAATGTAACCCAAAGTTGTTCTTAGAGCTCTCTAAAAGACCAATTATAGTAAAGGCTAATTCTATTTTAACTCCTATAAAAACTGAAGTTTTAATACAAAAATTTAAAAACAAAAAAGTAGAAATTCTCCCCAGATCTTTGTAAATTATCTACCAAGGTGTTTCAATATTGCCCATGAGTGATTATTCCTGGAAACATTACTCATTTGTTGACTGGGCCAGATTTTAAAAGCTTTAGGCAGAAGTCAATCTGTGAGTACACATTAAATAATTAGTTTCTGTGTATAATTCACAGAAAGATTAATGATGAGGATGATAAAACAAAACACATTGTTTAAATTAAACATAAAGCCATCACTTCTCTTCTCCTTTATTTTCCCACATTGTCTATTAGACAACATTTGAAGAGGTAATCCCAACATTCAATATCTACCAGTCTTAATGACAAATTATCTTTTGTGCCTTTTCTCGCGTTATTATAGATCCATCTACAAAAGTTATTTTCTAGAATATACTCACATCTTCTTGATTCTGGTTATTTTATTTTCAATTAGATTTTACCTTTTCTTATTATGTTTAAATCTTTACATTTTTAACAATCACAAATGTATGCTATCCCCAGATCATCCCTGATTTCCTGTAAATATAGCCTCATATCAATCTCTCTAAAATGACTGTAGTTTGTATACCACCTATTACACTATTTGTCAGTATACAACTTGTATTCTGTGGTGTGATCTTTACTGCTAGATTTTAAACTCATCTAAGAAAATCCATCACTTCATTTTCCCTGTTTATACTTAAAAGAGCACCTTGTACCTAATAATATTTATAGTGTTTTTTGAATAAATGTTCTGACTACACTGACAGATAATCTACATGGTTATGACTAAATACCAAAAATATGTACAAAAAATGGCAAAATGCTGTGATTAAAATTTCTAATTGATTAATTATCACTAGGAAAATCTCTAGGCAATCTTTACATAATTGTCACCTTTAATTCCTTTTTATATACATGTAGAACTGATGTCAAAGGATGGCATTCTGGAATGTAAGCTTGGTCATTTAAAAAGTCATTAAAATTAACAGAGTATTTACCCTGAAATGTATTTGACTTTTGGCAGAATTTTGTATGTTGTCAAAGCATATTATAATACTTAACATTTAATCAAAATTAATTCTTATGAGCAAGTTATTTTGTACAAATTTTCTTTTCTTTCTTAGTCAGTTAATGACTGTAAATGATTAGTGTTGCTTTTTTGGTACTTTATAATTATATATCAAAAGATCATGGTATTTTGGATGATGTGTTATGTTGACACAAATGTTTTTGACTGATTTAAATTGTTATGGAAATCTTTTAAGATACATATGCACATGCATACTTAATAGAACTCCATTTTCTAAGTGATAACAATAATTTCAATAATCTTCCATAAAGGCAAAATTCTACCATTTCCCAGCTGGAATGGTTTCCAGATAAATTTATTATTTATTATAAATATGAACCAAGAATTACAATCTTTGTCCAATACTTTTTCTTTTTACCTTTGAGACATATCATATTAAAATTTAATTTTAAAATGTGATTTATATTATAGTTGATCACATCTCTTTGACATATATGTTAATTCATGATGCCTTTTATATGAACAAATTTTCCTTTAGGTTCCATAACTTGTGTGGTTTTGCAAATAGAAATACAAGTAAAATAATAATAATTTATAATTTTTAGGACAGGTAACCTAACTTCCCAATGTCTATGTTTGCATTTTTTTTACTTTAAGAAAAAAATTAACTTTGGAGCAACCATTAATATTTCTTATTACCTTTATCATATATAGCTTTCTACAGAGTTTAAAAGGATGACTCCATAAGTATCTTTCATAACAAAGTTATTCATTTTAAAAGGATAGCTAAATAGAGGGAGTATATCATACCAGAATTCAAAGTACTTTACCAATATCTTCAATATCCTTTAATCTATATAGATGTACGTTATATTTTTTCATTGAAATTCTATTCAAGAAAAAAGCCCTTGGTAGCCAAGTTGCCTGAAGATATGTCTAGGCAGTCAATTTTAAAATTATAAGATCAAGTATAACTGATAACAATTTGTAATACAAGCTAGCTGATTTAAATTTATGATCCAAGAAGCTTTGGAGTCACCCAGACTCTCTTAGGGTTCCATGACACCAAAATTCTTATAATAATTATAAATAGGTACTTTTAGACTGTGTTTGCAATGATGGGGCAAAAACACCGATGGCTAAAATTGCTGGTGCCTTAACAAAATTAGGGGTAGCATTATTTTGTAAAAGCTGTATGATTCAACACTATGCACCATCTCATGAAGACCATCTCAGTGAAAATTTAGAAAATATGGGTGGCGCCTGTGGTTCAGTGAATAGTGTGCCAGCCTCATACACCAAGGGTGGCTGGTTCAAACCTGGCCCCGGCCAAACTGCAACAAAAAATGGCCGAGTGTTGTGGCAGGCCCTTGTAGTCCCAGCTACTCGGGAGGCTGAGGCAAGAGTTGAAGGTTGCTATGAGCTGTGATGCCACAGCACTCTACCCAGGGCAACAAAGTGAGACTCTGTCTAAAAAAAAAAAAAAAAAATTAGAAAACATGCTACTGTTTTAAATTATCCAAGGCCAAACATATTCTAATGATAATGAAAATTTACTTCCAATTACATTAAGTGATGTCACTTTTTCATCAGAGATTTGTACTAAAGCACAAATGTTATGCAATATATTAAAAGAGTAGTCATAAATTTCTAGTTTTTTTTAAAGAAAACAAAACATAAGTAAATTATCTTTGAAAAGGCTAAATGCTGCTGTGGCTAATCAGGAATGCAAATATCTATGAAATCTTCAACGTATTTCCAAGTGGTACCAAACCAAACTATAGATGTTGAATAATGAAAAGCAAAGAAAGAATAGAGGAAAAGGCACTATTTTTTTTTTTAAACAATGTAGTAGATGCCAGGGCTAGAGTTTTACATGGTTTATGTTGGCTAATCTATTGGGGATCTTGCAATTGAAATTTATTCTGCAGATATTCAAACAGAGAGAGTATAAGAGTTTTCATAATTCATGTACTTTCATAATCCTTTGTATTAATAAGCAAGCCAATAGAAAGCTATGAAAACACACAATAGGCAGCCACATAGGAAGGGTGAAGGCACCAGCTATCTTCACACTCATTTCCAATAAACAATACATTGAAAGCAGAACATTTCAGATTTGCTTAGGAAGTGGTAATACATGTATCAAAAACTACTAACTTCATTAATAACTATCTTACCTGGACATACATCTAGAAAATGTAGACAATTGTTTTTCCTAACCTCCTATTTTTAGCTCAAAATTATGTTAAAATATCATTTCCTGTAGGATGTTTTGTACATGATGTTTATTAGATTAATGATATATCCCTTGATTACCAGCTAACTTTTCTTTATAATTGTGAAGTAAGCTGAATGCTTTATATTCCTATCGAGTGACAACGATATATTTTTCAAAATTCTATTCAGATTGGGAATTAATCAACTTAATTAATAGAAATATTTTTAAAAATTGGCATTTCTTTAAAATAATCAATGTATGCATAATATTTTGTTTCTTTAAATTCTTTTCTAATATTACCTTTGAACAACAGTTTATTTTCCTCCTAAGTAGTTTTGCCTTGCCCAAATGTTGATGTTTAAGGTACTTTCATTATTCAAGTCTGTTGTTTACTAATTCTATTTTTCATTATGTTTTTATTTTTCATATTCTATGTATTATTTAGAAATGTGGTTTGAATTTCAATATAGGAAGTTTTCAACTTATCTTTTACTTTATTTTAGCTTATCCAAAAGAATATTAATCTTTGAAATGTATCAAAACCTATTTATAGTAGAGTATATGAAAAATTTCTTATAATTTATTTGATGTGTTTGGAAAGGATCAGTGCCTATAATTGGTGAAAGTTCTCTATATTAATATTAAATCAAATTTGTTAACCGTTTTTTCCAAATCGTGTATTCAATTATTTTGGAATAATGGAATTATTTTTGAATAATGGAATAGTGAGGTTTTCTAAATGTGTATGTCCAGTCTGGCAATATTTGTGTTTTAATTCAGAACAATTAATTTAAGCATAATTGATATAACTCATATCCCATTTTAAAATCTATCATAGTACTGTGTGGTTTTGATTTTTCTCCATTGGCCTGCCTGTGTTATTTTATTTTTTGCCTGATAATTTTTCATTTCTTTGCATTGGCTGGAAATTTCTAATTATATCATTTTTTTCTCTGTTACTTTGCAATTTACATGTTTTTATGATTCTTTTAATGTGACTGTAGACTAGACCTTAGTATGCACCATTGCCTTGTGAACATGTAATATTAATGGGAGTTTTGTATTTCCCTAGACAATGAAAGAATTTCACAATACTTATGCTTTGCTTATTGACCTTTAGTGACATTTATGATATTTTATTGTGATTACAAATACATATATTTCAAAGCCCACAACATATTATTTTTATGTAATTTTTTTTTTTTTTTTAAGATTAACCCACAGCTTTTGGCCTTTTCATTGCTTTTCAATTTACTTTCTTTATCAAATTATATTCAGGGCTAAGTTTTAGTAACAGGGAACTGGCTTACCTCTGTTTGAAAATAAGTGTAAAATGAACAAAATAAATAAGATAATGATTTTCAAGACTGACTATCAGTTAATGACTACAGTGATGGAAGAGATGGGAGAGTCATTAGATGAACCCTACAGTCACTATAGCTGACTGTCATTGAAGAGTTTTTATAACCCTAGGCAGAAAAGGAGAACTCAAGCAGAAAATTCTCAAGCAAGAATAGTAGTAGAAGGGGAAAGTGGCACTAATAACCCATCCTCGTGATCTCTACAGGGCACTCTTAGACGATTCAGTAGAATACTGATTAAAGCACATATGTGAGAAAATCACTTAAGCTGGGGAAAGTATCACTGAGGGGCTTAAAAAGAATAGTACATGGAGCTCAAGCAGAGTCAGGAGTAAAACCTGTTCCCATTATTCCAACTGGAAAATCTTGTAATTCACAGGACATTAGACAGAGTACTCAGAAAGGTTTTGGACTGTTATTAAAATATAATAAGCCCTAGAAAAATATGATGTCAGTCTAGGCTGAAAAATCTTAAAAGCAATGATGTCATTGTTCCCATGTAATTGAAATGCATCCCAAAACAAACCTCAAGAACATGTATAATATTACATAAACATGCAGCACCCAATGAAGTAAAATTCACAGTGTCTACCATCCAGTCAGAGACTATCACACATGCAAAGAACAGGAAATTATCACAAAGAATGAGAATAAAAATGAGTCAATCAAAACCAGCCCAGAATGGATAAATAGGTGAGGGTGAACAAAAAGAGGTCATTAAAATTATACTCTATTAACATGTTTCAGAGGTATACAGAAAAAAAAGAAAGACACAAATCAGACTTCTAGGGATGAAGACTTAAGCCTGGTGCAGGGTGGGAAAGAAGTGGCTAAGGGCAGAGAGTGGGAACTGAATAGCAGCTAGGAACCAAATTGAGGCTGAGATCTGTTCCTTGATAGGAACATACATAGTAAGGAGTTCCTAGTGATCATTAACTGACCTAGACCTCTTTTATGAAGCATCTTGGGGAAGAGGCATGAATACAAAGGGAAACTTATGCTGGGGTGCCAGAACTGTATATACACATGATGAGAGAATCTATCTATGCACTGTATATTATGTATATACTCTGAGCACCTTTTGTAATTGTAGAAGTCAAACTTGTATTCATCTTTTGTTATGAGTATATGTTATTACAATTTTAATAGAGTTATTCCTTTCTTAAAATGTGTATGCATTTTTTGGCACCCTTGGTCTAAACAACCTGTTATGTGACCTCTTATGTAATCTGTTTTATAACCCTACACTGTCAATCACCCAAAGTTAGAAAAGGACAACTAATCCTGCCAGGATAAAAGCAGGATGAATGAATGAGGATATAACAGGCAGCTTGTGCTCAGATTCCTGGTCTTTCTCCACTTCTGAAGATTAACCTATTCATTTCTCTTTGGAATATATTTTCATTTTGTAGCTTCATTGCTTTCACTTTGTAAAGCTTTACTTTTTTCTTGCAGTAAACTGTTTGTGTGGGATTGCTTTGTACACATATCTGTGTCCCAACATGGTACCAGTGCTGATTCTTCACACTGGGAAGTGGGAGAGCAGGGAATGTCCAGTCAGACCTAACAGAAACTACAGTGGCTGTGATAAATGTTTTACTGGAAGGGGTTAATGGAAGATTAGGTTCAAGATTATTCAGAGAAAAGTTACTATATTTTTACTAACTTTATATTTGATATTTTAGGAAACAGTAATAAAATCAACATGTAAAAGTTTAGAAATTACTTAAATGTTTTTACTTTTGTGAAGGCTACCATTTTTATTTTGAATTACCTAATTAAGAACACCATAATCATCTTAGCATTTGGTGTTCTGTCAAAGTCCCTAGTTCTGTTGCTGAATCCTCAGATTGCTTTATTTCTAGGTACCTGAAGATTTCAATGTATTTTTATGCAAACAGAGTGAGGTCTTTACAGGCCATCCCCAGGATAGGTTCTGTAGGGTTTTTTTTCAAATAATTTGGTCTCTTTTATTAAATCATAGCTATGTACATTAGCACATTTATGGGGTTGTGGCTCAAATGGGTAGGCCCCATATACTGGAGGTGGCAGGTTTAAATCTGGCCTCAGCCAAAAACTGCAAACAATAAAAAAATAAAAAAATAAAAGGCATTTGTATTCTATACCAAATAGATTTGACATGTACTCTTGTAAAATGCACCATAGGTGTGGTCCAACAAATTAACCTCCCTCTAACCATCTTCCCTCCTCCCCTCCCCCTGCTCTTCCCCCTTCATCTTGAGCTGTAGTTGGGTTATAACTTTCAGATGGAAGTGTCGTTGGTTATATATTGGTTTCATAGTAGAGTTGAGTACATTGGATACTTTTTCTTCTATTCTTGAGATACTTTACTAAAAGAATATGTTCCAGCTCCATCTATGTAAACATAAAGCAGGTAAAGTCTCTATCTTTGTTTAAGGCTGCATAATATTCCATGGTGTACATATACCACAATTTATTAATTCATTCATGGTTCAATGGGCACTTCCTTGACATAGCAATTATGAACCAGGCTACAATAAACATTCTGGTGCAAATATCTTTGTTATAAAGTGATTTTTTTGTCTTCTGGACGTATACCTAGCAGAGGAATTGCAATATTGAATGGCAGGTTAGGGTTGGTTCAACAAATGTAAATCTATAAATATAATACATTACATAAACAAAACAAAAACCATAGATCATATGATTCTCTTAATGATGCAGAAAAAGCTTTTGATAATATCCAGGATCCTTTCATGATCAGAACACTTAAGAAAATTGGTATAGAGGGCAGCACCTGTGGCTCAAAGGAGTAGGGCACTGGCCCCATATGCCAGAGGTGGCGTGTTCAAACCCAGCCCTGGCGAAAAACTGCAAAAAAAAAAAAAGAAAAAAGAAATGAAAATTGGCATAGAAGGAACTTTTCTTAAAATGACAGAGGCCATCTGCAGCAAACTCACAGCCAATATCATTGAATGGAGTAAAACTGAAAACATTTCCACTCAGATCAGGAACCAGGCGAGGTTGACCATTATCTCCTCTGCTATTCAACATTGTAATGGAAGTCCTAGCCATCACAATGAGGCAAAAGAAATTGATCAAGATTTGTTCTTAAGTTGAATTTGTAGGTAAGTTGGAACAGGTACTTTTACCTATTACCTATAAGTGGAGATTGTACATAAGTTGCATATTTGTAACTTGCAGACTGCCTGTACTTAGTTACAACCTCAGAATGTACTGTTTTCTCTCTGATCTCAACACACTGATATTAAATATCTTTTCTAAGAAACAATTCACTCCTTTTCTTTTTTCTGAGATTTGGGGAAAGAAATCAGCAAGAGGCCTTTTTCTTGCTTTCTTCCCTCTCTTTCTTTTCTTTCTCCATATCCTCTCTCTCTGTTTCTCACTGCCCAGTAACACTTGATATACAGGTTTTATGTACATACCCTTTTAAGTCTATAGTGCCCACACCCTGCTGACCAGTAAAAACATTCTGGGAAAGGATAATGTAAACTTATTCCTTATTCCAGACACATTAAATCAGTAGGAAGCATAAGGTGTGGGGACCAGGAATCTTCAAAATTTAATAAGATTCCTATTTAAATTCCATGGTCTGCCAGTTTCAATATCAGGTTCAATGCTAGCAGGGAAAATTTAACTTAGAGAATCCACCCATCACATTTTAAAGGGAATGTTGGAGGCAAATTTTTAGGTGCAGTTTCTTGACCACTGAAGAAACAAACATTTCAGATAAGGCATTTAATACTGTTCACTAAATCAGTACTGAAATTGAGTAAAATCTATAAACTAGCTTGGTATATACCATAATAAGTAGAATGCATTATTTAAATTGGAAATAGAATAATTCCATCTTATAAATTTCAATTATAGGTATTACTTTAAGTACTGATAGAGAAAAATAAATAATCCATGAAGCAATATTTAATATTATAAACTTTTATAATTATCAATAATTTATATTAGGTATAGAATTTTGTATTATTCATTTGTCAACAGTAAGAAAATCTACAGGATGTGGCATCATTCATTATTTGTCTGAGATACCACATTACTTCCATAACTTAATCAACTATCTAAAGGAACTAGAAAGTAATACGTGTTAATTTATATTATATTAAAACCATAAAAATATTTTCTATAAGAGCATTGTAACACATTTTGACTTGTTTTGTTAGCTTGTGAAATATTACTTTTTAAAAACTCTGATTCTACCCACTCTACCAAGGCCTTAAAATTCTCGACTCAAAATCTCCAATGTTTAAGTATTGTTATTATCTTAGGTAATCATAGATTAAGGGATTTATGTGATATTATAAAAATGGAAATTGATTTCCATTCCAAGAATTTTGACCCTTAGATAGATTCATTAAATAACAATAATTTTTTTTATTATGGGAGCCTCAAAGTCAAAGCTTTAATATAGGAAAATACAAAAAATAGTTTTGTGCAAAGACAAACAAAACCTGCAATTTCAAATATTTACTGACGAAGAAGTAATATGGATACTTGTGTTGGCATTATTTCTAAGATTAGTAGTATTATATAATTTTATAACTGGAAGAGCTCCCAAGTATCCTGGCTTGAAACTACTTTTTTTCTCTAATTATCTACCTACCTATTTAGTTAACCTATCATCTGTTTAGTCAGCAAATACATACTAAGTATCCTTTGTGCTATTATTGTGCTATAAAGCAAGGCCTTTTGATACATTGGTATAGGAAGTATGAATTACTTTGAAATTGCTGAAAGAATGAATCAGGAGTTTTAAACATCTTTGATCCAGGAACCCAGAAACTTACTCTAAGGAGAAATTAATACGCATGTATAAAGATTTAGCAAGAGTGGTGTTCACTCAATCATTGTTGAGAATAAACAATAAAGCATAGTAAATAATATAATGTTTTGTTAGCTGACTTTATCAGCAGCGAATGTAGGGACACAGAACCTCTCAGTATCTGAGAGTATCTGAATCTAAAGAATGCTTCCCCTCATATTTTCATGTTGTGATAGCACAGAGGCCCTGTCCTTCTGAGAAGGAGGCTTATGGTCCGTTACAGCTCTCATGAGTGGCTGTTGGCTATTTTGAAGATCTCCCATTCTCAGGATCATCATTCGTCTTATTAATTCCCTTTATTTCTTCCTGCTAAGACGTTGATATTAGGCAACTCTGTTGGTTTGTCTCTAGTTGTCTATTCTTTGTGTGGTATTTTGAAGAGATGCATTGCAACAAAATTTATTGCAAACATTGTCTATTAGTGTTCTACATAGTTTTATGTACAAAATTAAGGAGGATTAAAAATTAGCATTCTGTCATCTCTACCATCTTCTAAGAATTCATTTACTTCTTATTTTGAACTTGGGAAAATTGGCTTGCTTCTGCTGAAAGAATAGGTGGAAAAATTGTGACAACATTTTTTAAACTAAATTAAAACTGAAACAATAGGACAATAAACATCTTACCACATACATCCATACTTTAGAGATAAAGGTAATGAATTTCTTATTTAACAGCCATAATGACCAACAGAGGTTTTGTGGAGGTGCTCCTTCAAATGTCTTTTTGATTTTTGTTTTTATTGTATCTGATTACTATGGCATGGTTATCTTTGAAGTTAACTAAAACCTAGAGTGTGTTATCTACAATCCATAAAAACTGCATGTCTGAAAGAATGTAAAAGTTTTCATTAAATATATGCAAGTATTGGGAACACACTTATAAAATAGCTGACTAAAAGGAAAATTTGCATGTATGACTCGACGTCGTACATTTCATTCACAAGTTATATTAAAAGACTATTAAGTCAATAATTGTCATGCTAATAAATTACAGATTATTGTTTAATGATAAGATTGCATTAAGATTTTAGTACTCTATAAGTCAATTTTGGGATCACAAGAAGAAAAGCATAACAGCATATAACATTGAAATATTTAGAAAATGAAACTACTAGGATTGTAAAAGCAGTAATAATATTAGATAAAAACCTATAATAGTTCAGATCCTATCATTTTTCAGAAAAGTTTTTATTAATGCAAGTAATATGCACATAACAACTGCGTTGGTTTTACTCTTTAGTCAGTTGTAATGATTATGACTACTATCTTTTACTATGTTAACAAAAATGAAAGTTTAGTAGTGTTGATTTGTAACCTCCGTACATTAGCATGGAACAGAGGACTATATTAAGCTTATAGAATTTTATACAAACCAAGAGCATATGCCCTTGCCTTTATATGCATTTGCTTTAAATGCTTACTGCCTTTATATGCATTTGCAACTTGGGGACAAAGAATTCCAACTTGCTCTAGCCACAATGTTCATGTGTTCCTTTGAACTCATTGAGGGCACAAAGGAAATCATGTGCCTTGAGAATATTAAAATGCCTTTTTACTCCTCCACAAACAAGCTAGGAAAAGGAAAGGGAAATTTCAAAAAGCCAGGCCCTAAAAATCCAAGCCTTTAAAAAGGAAATCTACTGAATTGGTTTAAGTGGGGAGACGTCTTCTCATATTGTCCCACAGAATATCCCTCCACTCCAGGATTTTAATGAAGCTTCACATAATTTACTTATGAATAGAGCTTGCTTTATGCACCACCTGTTCAACTCTTCTCCTTTGTGATACTTTCTCCAACCACCTTCCTAGTGATTTTGTTCTATTTGTTAAAATAGAAACAGCAATTCCTGCTTCTGCGTGTGTCACATTGCAACAGCCTGAAACACTTTGGCAAGCCTTATATATCCTACAAATGAAAGGTAACATAATGACAATACTTCATCCCATAGAATAGTGAACTTCTACATACCCACTTTCTTTGTAGATATTCCTTTTTGTGAGTATTCATTAGATAAAAAGCTATACTTGCATAGTTAGAAAAAAATGATACTTTTAGGGGAAAACGTTGAAAAATTCCTATGCGTAATTAAGGGTGCATACCATCGTGAACATCATCATGTTTGAGGTGGAGGCCACAAATAACGAATGGCTTAAATGAGGAGACAAATAACAGATACTTGTTCTTCAAAATTTAAAGGGAAATTCACATGGTTAATTTACTGGCAGTGTTGCTAATTAAAAATACCATTCTTATGAGACTATATCTGCTTTATTATATGATTTTTTTCTATTTAGAATCTTTAAGTGTCTCTGAATATATCTAGACACATAAAGAGTTGGCTATACAACTTCATAACTGTTTGTATATTTAATGTGATATTATGGATATTTAAGTGAATACTCAACATGCAAAATCATTCCAGGAATAAATTGTTCCCTCTATTTTTAGCAATTGAGAAAGTTCATTTGAAAGTTGCTGTCTGTGACTGTCAAGGGTGAAGTGCTAAAAAATTAGCCTCAGGAAGGGACATGATTTGATTTTCTTGGCTGTTTTACTTGAAGTCTTTATAAATGTGTGTTATGTGCCTTACAAATTATCATTAGAAATATCCAAATGTAAGAATTCTGTGCTCAACTGAATTGGTAGCAATCTACAAAATGCTATTTTTAAATCCTTAAATTCGAAATATTTTCTGTAACTTTATGTACATACTTATGTATTATTAATTTGTTCATGAGATACTGATTATGTATTTCAAAATTCAAAAGAATATATTATCATAAATAAAAATATTTATAGTTACAATATTTGCTTTTATAACAGCAATTTGGGAAGTAAGCATTTGAAAGTCTCACTCTAGTTTCACACTAAATTCTAGTCATATATTGAGGGTTCTTCGCCTTCTTAATGTATTCATAGAAGTAATTGTCTTCTCAACAAACTCTTTAATGTTTCTAACCTGCTATAACTTTCAGGAATTAGAGAGATACAAGGAGAGAAGAAATTTCAACCATCATTAATCAATGGATTACTTTTTTTTAAAAGTCAAAGTAAAAGGCATTCATTAAATTTAGCAATGGTGCTAAGTGCATTAAAGTTGTAACGATCCATAGTTCTTTCCTTAACTGCATTTTCTCACGTAAAGGTAAGCAAGTATAGAATAATCTGATTACATAGGCTTCTAAGTTTCATAAGCATGTACAATTTTTTAAAATGACAATTTAAAGATGTCAAAATAGTTTCATTACTTTGTAAAATTGAATTAATCTGATAATCTAGTCAGTAATTTAATCAAAAGCACCATTAATTCAACTCTAATAATATTCTTAGTACTATTTGCTTTATACTTTTATGGGAACATTCAACATATAAAAATAGAAGGTTTATTATTTTTCATCTGAACTGGGATAATAATACAGAACAAGATAAGCAATTAGTTAATAAATTAATTTATTCATATTTATAAAATAACTTTCTTTTTTATCATTTTCCTTATTACATGATCTCATCAATTTCATCAATAAAATATATGTATGTAGATTTATTTTATAATTTTGACTATAATTCAATACAAAACCCATTTGTTTTGTTCAAATTGTTTCCTCTTGGCTACTGAGCGTTCTTTTAGTTGCCACTTTGCTGTTTTGACGTGCTCCCGTAGTTTTATTTTTAGCACTTACGTGGTTTCTGGCACCACAAGATCTTCAAGCTCATCCTTTTTTTTTTTCCCTTCAAGTTCATCTTGCACATCTCCTGCCTCAGCCCCAGACCAGCCATTTCCATTTTCTTCAAGGAGCCCTGGTTCCTTTTATCAGAGAATAATCTTAGAATCAAGGATAGAGGGCGGGACCACACTGGTGGTACATATTTGAAGGGTTAGGAGAAAACTCCTGAATTCTTCCTAAATTCCAAAATCATATCAAGTGTGGGAGGGTTTGACTTTCAGAAGTCAATATAAGAACTGTTCTTCCTTCTCAGCACTGAAGTGTCTTAGTCTTAAAAATCAATACTTCCTTATCTTTGTGTCACTCACATAACTTAGTTGGTAGCTATCATGAATAAATTATCTATTGGAAATGATTTCATTTGTTCGTTTTATTTCTTTCTGCCAGAGGGACCAGAGATATCTGACAATGTGGCTGCTGTATCAGCCTCAGTTCTAGGGTGTGTTCCTATGATAAGATGGAGTAGCATGCACAACCAGCCCTTAATAGCCAGAGAGTAAAATAACAAGAAATATATCTTCATGGTTTTAGGTAACTTGAGATTTGGGGCAATTGTGATACCATGGAATAACCCAGCCTCACGGATTTAATGCTTTAACTATTAAGAAATTTTTAGGCAATTCTGTACTCTGAACAGGGAACCTAGTTAAGGATATGTAGATATATCTGGTCAGACAATTTTCAACGTCTTTCTAGAAAAAGTGCTACCTACCTTATTACAGAATATTACTGCAGTCACCTTCAAAGTACTGCCCTTGGAAAAGTATGTACCAATGCCGTCACCTAGTCCATCCTTTAAAGCAATTTGGGGACTCTTGTCCTTTTCTTTCTTTTTTTTTTTTTTATTCTTTGGGATTCATTGAGGGTACAAAGACTTAGGTTACACTGATTGCTATTGTTAGATGAAATCCCTCTTATACTCTTGTTCCACCCCCTCAAGAGGTGTCCCATACACCATGACACCCCAGCCCCTCTCCCTGCTCCCTCATTCCCCTACCAACTGTTGGTATTAGCTCACCTACTGCTTTCATATTAGAATTGAGTACGTTCTTGCTTCTCCATTCTTGTGATGCTTTACGAAGGAGAATGTGTTCCACCTCCGTCCAGGTTAATACAAAAGATGAAAAGTCTCCATCTTTTTAATGGCTAAATACTATTGCATGGGAGACATATACCACAGTTTGTTAATCATTCTTTTGTTGGTGGGCATTGAAGTTGTTTCCATGTTTTGGCGATTGTCAATTGATCTGTGATAAACAGTCCAGTGCAAGTGTCCTTATGATGAAGTGATTTTTTTTTTTTGTATTCTGGGTAGATTCCTAGTAAAGGAATTGCAGAATCAAATGAGATATCTAATTTGAGTTCTTTGAGGATTCTCCATACTCCCTTCCAAAACGGTTATATTAGTTTGTAGTCCCACCAGCAGTGTTTTGGAACTCTTTTTCTGGAATGGCCATCAGAGCTGCCGCCATAAGAGGCCTGACAATTAAGTTCATGAACTCATCCTAGAAAAAGTACTAAATACGTCATTGCTGAATATCACTACAGCCACTGCCAACACACTCCCCTTGGTGTCAATGTGAGCAAAAAGGTAAGTAGCACTTCTTTCTAGGATGAGTTCACCAACTTAATTGTTCCAAACTCATGTATGTGATGTATATTTCTTTTCTAAGAAGTGTTTGTTAAATGAATGAAATAATACATTAAACATTTATATACCTATTTTTTCTGTGGTAGTTTATTTTAGGTGTCAACTTCACTAGATTAAAGGATAGACAGCCAGATAACTGGTAAAGCATTGTTTCTTTGTGACTGTGAGAATGTTTTCAGAACAGATTGACATTGGATTCCATGAACTGAGTAAAAATTATCGGCTAATAACCAGGAAATGACACAAAGGGAGAAGGAAAGGTGAATTCACCCTCTTTGCTACATCCAGACCCCTTTCTCCTGCCTGTGGACATCAGAACTTCAGATCCTTCAGACCTTGGACTCTGGGACTTACATTAGTCAGTGGTCACCTGGGTTCCAGCCCTTCAGCCTTGGACTGAGAATCACCCCACTTGTTCCCTGACTTTAAGGCATCTTAGCTAAGAATGAGTGACACCGCTGTCTTCTCTGCTTCCTCAGTTTGCAAACAGCCCATTTTAAGATGTCTCATCCTCTATAATTGCTTGAGGAAACCCCCCTCATAAATACCCCGTCGTAGATGGATATCTACAGCTAGATCAAGGTATCTGCCTACCTACTTTTCCATCCATTCTTTCTGTTCTTCCTCCCAGGAGAACACTGACTAACACTCCTTCCCGCCCTCTATCTTTTCTATGCCTTCCATATCAAAGTTATTAGAAATTATCTGTTGAATGAATGAAAAGTGGTTGGGTATATATAGAGACAGAAATTCCATCTGAAAGGAGAGTGTCTATTCATGATTTTGAAACTTTGCTCCAATTTGGTATAGGAAATAAAGTTTTTGTACATTCAGGTATCTGTGACTATTAATCATATTAGCTTATATATATGTGTGTGTGTGTGTAATTTATAAAAAAGTTTTTTTTTTTTCATCTTGGAAAAGATGACCAAAGGCATTATTGCAATTCTTGATATTTTTTTTCTTTTTTGGTTCTTCCAGTTAAAGAAAATAGATTGCATTCAACTTACTTAATTTGTATAGTATCTCCTAGACAACATTAGTGTGCATTTTATGCAATAGGAATCCAAAAAAATGTAAGTTTTAACAATTCCACATCTTAATATGCTTAAATTTCAAAGCACATGTTTAAATTAGGGCTTCCAGATCCTGTTTTGATTCAAGGTTTCCATTTACATTAGAACTTTAAAATTTGGATTGCTAAGACCATGAAGAGGCTGAGGAAAAATGATCAAATTTTAATACTGTGAATTATAAATTACTTGAATCAGTTTCTATTTAAAGGTAGTGACATTATCATGGTAATTTATAATTTTCACTGACACAACCCTTGACCCAGAGTCGAGGGTTTTCTCTGCTTGTAGTTAGTTGCATCTGTCTTCAAAATCACCTACGGCCTTATTTCCAGTGAGCATCCCTCTTCTAAGTCCCAAATAAATATCATGCAAGAAGAATTAAAGCATATCTTTGGCATACAATATGAAATATTGCATTCATATTGTTTTCTTTTATTTATGATTGCATTTGGGATGAAGGCCTTAGTGAAATTTCTAATGTCCACTCGATTCCCGGAATGGCATTTGATGAACACAGACTGCCACTCACTGAATTGCTTCTACTTCAAATTTCTTACATTTCCACCAATAAACTCCCAGCTGAAAAATTTAGTAGCAGACTATAACTGCCAGATTAAATAGAATTAATATTATTATAATTGTGACCACATAAAAATTAATCTGAGTGAACATACTGAGGTAAGTATTGAGGTATAATTTTATTTAAATATAAATGTTCTTTAACTTTATTCCAAATGTTAAATTTAATTCAATAGATATTTTATTCATTTTATTTTATTTCCTCCAAACCAGTTGATACATACATAATTAGCCTCTTGTTTTGTTCTTAGGTTCTTTAAAAAATTAAAACACTGGGGTGAGGGGAGAGTACCTGGTCACATAAGTGCTCTGATAGCTCTAGTTTTCATTGGGCTCCACATAGCTATCTACTAAAGAAGTTCAAAAATATTAATTCTTTTCTGTTTTTTTCCTCCAAAACTTCTTTTATTGCTAAGAATAGAGAATATGATCTTCACATAAGCATTTTTAAGCATTGTTTAAGGCAGACAAAGACAGCACATGTAAGGTTTTTTATTCATATTACTGATATCATAACCCACTTACAAAGTATGAATTTAGGAAGTATTTTAATTGTTGCATCTAGTGAAGTAATGTTGCTTTCTTAGAATGACAAAGAATTCTATAACTGCATCCTTTTATGCATAGAATGTAAATGCTGTACTTAAGTAGTGAATCCCAATGAACAGATCAACTATGACTAGCCTTACGTTTCTAATGTCAGTGAAATCCCTGTCCTGAACAGCGACATTCTGCTTTACAGACAGCTTTTTACAAAAATTAGCTGGACGTCTTCCCCCTCAAAACTCAAGAATGGCAGTAATTTTAACTGTCCAAATTCATGCAAAAGCAAATTATGTTATATATTATTATTTCGTTGAATGAGGATTCTATAATCACATGTCTAATATAGTTCAAAACCGTAAGTTAATCTCACCCTTTCATTGTTTACCTTTGAAGAGATTATCTGACAGATATGAAATAAAGACAATGCTTTCCTTGGTGGTCTATAAGTATAGTTGTCTAAAGTTTAGCTGTAAATACAAATATATTTTATTGACATAAGTTTATTCATGGAATGGCAACAAAAATGATTTTTCTGACTTATTATATGGAATATCATACTGAGAAAAGAAGAATTGGAGAATACCAGCTGATATCAGCTCTTGAATCCTAATGACATTGATTTCAAAATGTTATGTGCATTTTAGACCAAGTAATCACTTTTCTTACAGTATATTATTTTTCTACAGTAAAATTATATTTTCTCTGGATAATATTTCCTTTGCTACCTCAAATTAGGAAATGTATCAGTAAATACCTTGCATCCTGGCATTTTGTTTAAGTATTAATGACCAGATGATCTAAGGTAGCTCAGAATAGAAATATGTGAAATACTGTGATAGGTTGTTCAGCCTGTCGTCGCAACCAGAGACCCATACACACATGTGTATTGTTGTCTACACGTTTATCCTCTACACGTTTGTTTTTATCTTGTTATTTTCAATAACATACCTTTAAATTTAGTCTATATTTGTCCCTATAATGTTCTAATTATTTTTCAATAATTCACTATGTTGATAATAATACACATATGGAAATGTTTGTTAGTCCTCTACTAATAAATACACACGTTTGTTCTAATCTTTGTTCTATTAGAATCACTATCAGAACAGATGCCATTGTATCCATGGTATTTCAAATACATGCAATTCTGTCTAATAAATTATGATGTGATACCAAAGCATCATTCTAAGGGATACATTGATTTGCACTCCCTCTGAGAATGTATGCTTCCCTCAGTTGTGGCCAGCACTGGGTGAGAGCAAACATTTAATACAATTAATCATGTAGGAAAATGTATATTGCACGGTATTTTTTTATTTCATATAGTCAGCTTTATTTTTAATAAACTTCATGAAAATATAACTGTTAAAAAATAAATTTCTCTAGGGTTTGATTTATTTGATCTAGTTTCAGCAAAAGTTCTCTTTTTTAATTCATATTAATATGAAGGTATAAATAATTGGGTTACATTGTTTGTTTTTCTAAGGTAAAGTTCAAGTTGTAGTTGAGGCAGTGTCCATTAGGTGAGAACTTACCCATCCCTCTCCCTCTTTCCACCTCCCACTCAAACACACTTGTTTTATTCTCTTATATGGGCATGTAGTTACTTTTCTATTAGGTTCATATCAGTATTGAGTCTGTTGGACACTTGCATTTCTCTTCTTGTGATGCTTTACTAAGATGAATGTGTTTCAACTCCATCCAGGTAAATACAACAGATGTAAAGTCACCATCTTTTTTGATAGCTGACTAGTATTCCACGGAATACATACACCATAGTTTATCAGCCTGTTCATGGGTTGATGGCACTGGGCTTGCTCCCATGTCTTGGCAATTGTGGACTGAGCTGCAATAAACATTGTGGAAAATGGAATGGAATGGACAAATGGAATGTCCACATTGTGCTCTTTGAGGATTCTCTATACTTTGTTCCATAAAGGCTGTACTAGTCTGCAATCCCACCAACAGTGTAAAAGAGTTCTTTTCTCTCCACTTCCACACCAACATTTACAACTTTGAGGTTTTGTGATGTGAGCTGTTCTCCCTGGGGTAAGGTGATATCTCAGTGTGGTTTTGATTTGTGTTTAACTGATGATTAGGGACGATGAGGATTTTTTCATGTGTTTGTTAGCCTTTCACCTGTCTTCTTCCCAGAAGGTTCTGTTCATGTCTCTTGCCCAGTGATATATGGGATTGTTTGCTCTTTATCTGTTGATTAATTTGAGTTCTCTGTACATTCTAGTTATCAACCATTTGTCATATTCATAACATGGAAATTATTTTTCCCATTCTGAAGGTTGTCTGTTTGCTTTGATTGCTGTGTCCTTAGCTGTCCTTATAGCTGAATTAAGTTCCATTTATATTTATTTTTGTTGGTGCCATTTTCTTTGTAGTATCTTTCCCTGGGTTGATGTCATCTAGAGTTTTTCCCATGCTTTCCTCTAGAATTTTTATCATCTCATGTCTTAGATTTAAATCTTTTATCCACCATGAGTCAATTTTTTTAAGTGGTGGGAGGTGTGGGTCCAGTTTCAGTCTTTTACATGTGATTATCAAGCTCTCCCAACACCATTTATTGAAAGGGATTATTTTCCCCAGTGTATACTTTTGTTTGGTTTATCAAAGATCAGATAATAGTAAAAGGCTGGTTTCATCTCTGGGTTTTCAGTTCTGTTCCATAGATCAATGTCTCTGTTTTTGTGTGAAAACCATGCTGTTTTAATCACTGAGTTTCACAGTATTTTCATATGGATGAAATTAAAAATATTTCTATGTGTGAAAAAAAATCTTTCCTTTGCTGACTTCCTGACTGTATCCTCAGCTTAGTTTTTAATTTGAGTTTTGAGCCCCAGATATTATTATAAAGTTATGTTTGTAATACTTTGGTTACAATTTCTAAATTGATTCTTTTAGTACAACAACCAATTGAAGAAAGACACTTGAAAAGGCAATCCAAATGCAGAATTTTAGTAATTTTTAATTGTATTATAAATCTTCAAACTTATAGGAACTAGAGAGGTAATAATATGTATGATTAAATCTATGTAGTACTTTCCCCTAATTTCAAACTTACTTAGATTTTTTTCAGCCAAGTTTCTTGTTTTACCGATCACCAGGAAAACACACATTCAAGCCCTATTCACATGCTCTGGAGTTTCACACGTGTGTGTTTCTTTGCTTTTATCTTTTTTTAAGGATAAATTAGGCATCCTGTCATTCTGCCTTAAATACATTAGTATGGCTAATAAAGTAGTAAATTAGCATGACATTAGCAATGATTCTGTAATACCATCTGATATACATACTTAAATTTTCCCAATTATTTTCAGAGATGTCCTTTTACTGTTTATATGTTCAAATCAGAATCCTTGCAACTCCCCCACTGTTTATTTTTATGCTATTTGAATTTTTGGAGTAAAAAAATGTGAAATGCCCTATCATCTAAGTTTTGCTAATTAGATTCAAGGATCTACTAAAACTTTAATTCTTCAGAGATCTTCTCATGAGATCATTCTTTTCCTTGTTTCTTCCTTCTCTACTTAGAATACCAAATAAAGATGTTCTTTGTTCAACATTTACAAATTTTAGCCAAATATTGATTGTCAAAAGCAAAACAAACACAACCCCAGAACATTCGATATAAAGTTAGTAGAAGATAAATGCAGTCTTATGGAGAAAATTAATATGGAAGCCTTAAATATAATAAAAATGAAGAGATGTACCTATTTTATAAGTGGAAGTGCTCAGTATTATAAAAAGATAATTATCTTTTCTACCAAAAATTCTATTTAGATTGTCTTTCCACACATTATTTGGTATGTTAACCCTAAATTTACATGTAAGAACAATTAAAAACTAATAGATCATTTGTAAGAAGAAGAGAAAAAGAGAGATTTACTGTAACAGAAAGTGAAGCTGGAATAACTTAAACTGTGGCATTTGATAAATAGGCTAATGGGTAAAGATAGAAAACTAAGTCATGGATATTCACATATATAGAACAATAGATAAATGATAAGTAAAAAATTTTTTAAAATTTGCTATTTTGGATAAAAATATAAAAATTTTGAACCTGAGAAGTTTTCAAAAAACAGTTTTACTCTTGACTGAAATGTATTCGTAAATAAAAACTAATGTACACAGCGTTCAAAGTCATACTATAATTGGTGTATAAAAAGCCTAGAAATCATACCTTTTCATAATTTACTTGTATTTGCAAAGCAATCTTAAGAACAGTGAGCAAAAAGCTAACAGAATTACTAATTCTTAGGGCACATAAAATCTTAGTGCATACAGGGTATTTTTTTCTTTTTTTCTTTTTTTTTTTTTGACACGAGTCTCACTCTGTCACCCTGGGTAGAGTGCCATGGATTCATAGCTCATACTAACCTCAAACTATTGGGCTTGAGAGATCCTTTTGCCTCAGCCTCCCAAGTAGTGGGACTACAGGCACCTGCCACAACACCCCAGGTCGTTTTTCTATTTTTAGTAGAAACAAGTCTTGCTCAGTTGGTCCTCAGCTCTTGAGCTAAGGAGATCCACCTGCCTCAGGCTCCCAGATTGCTAGAATTACAGGCATGAGCCACTGCTCTTGGCCTATTCTTTTACATTTTAAAAGTTACCTAATAAAAGCTAAGCAAATACATGCAAAATTTGAGGAAATTACTAGAGGGAATTCCTGATGCTATGGCATGGAAAGAATTTATGCTATTAAGATATATAAACCTAAAAATGGAAAAGGCATATTTAAGGGAGAGGGTTTTTAAGAAATAAATATGAAATTTACCCTCATGGTGATGAGTGATTCTCATTGACAATCACTGGGCCTAATAAAATTATTCTTAAATATCTCCTTAATTAATAATCCTGGGAAACATCTACTCAACTACTTTGACAGCCTCTTTCAAACCCTGCTCCAAGGTTACTTTATTTGTAACAACTTACCCTTACATTAACTTCAGGACTTCGAACAAAGAACCACGACTTCGAACAAAGAACCACAGCTTGCAGATTCTCACACGGGGCTGTTCTACAGTTGATTAATCTAGATCTGCTCTATCAGACGTGTGCTCCTATGTTGTTGTTTTTTTTTTAAACAAATTATGTTTCGTGCAGCAAATTACTTCAAAACAAGAATGAATTCTTCCAAAACTAAAAGAATAGACATATGGACAACAGCCCAGAACACTTTGTAATCTGCCAAAGATGATAATTGTACAAATAGGAAATGTGTGATCATTCCTAACTGTACAAATCCCTTAATGGCATTTCAAGTAATGATGAGCAACCACCGGACATCAGCACAATGAAGCTCATTTTTCAATGGGGCAATGAAGTGGGGGGCGTGCGTAAATCTGATTCTTAGGAACAGTGGCCACCCCTGCACAGACGATCATCTAGCGTATGAGTGACGGTGACGGAAGCACCTAGGAAATCCTTAGTATTTTCCAGAATTTGACAAACGTCGGAGTTTACAAAATCAGTTCTCTCTGTAATTATAAGTACTTCTGCGATATTCCTCATCAATTTTACAACACCATGCTGCATGTTCTTTATCTACTTTTCTATTTATTCACTCAGTTCTTCCCTTCATGCTTTAAGGTTAGAGCCTGTCAAGCGTGGTACCTTTCCCATTATAACTTTTTAAATGACTAGTATTAAGTTCTGAGTGGATTTTTTCAAGAGCAGAATAACAATAATACCTTAGACAGAATTTTAGGAACAAGAACAACAACCCCCTTAAGTGATGGGGTGATCGATCCAGACTTTTCTAAATGGCTCTTCTGAGATTCTTGGGGTTTTCCAAAACACAGATAAAAGGCACTTAAATTAGGAAGAATGAAACATAACTTCAACAAGCCAGCCTATGACCCTTCCTACTTCAAAAGATGTGCACAAACCTCCCTTCATTGAGAGAATCTCTATATTTAACACTACTCTGTAGATAAGATCTATCTTTTATCTAACAACTCCTCCTCTCCTGCATTTTATTAATAATATGAATAATATTAAGTCCTGGCTCAGTATTGGACTGGCATTTGGGTTCTTTCTGTTTATTATTTCATTTGACTCCAGTGTTAACAATGAGTAAGTCAAGACTCAATAACATACTAGTGTCAGAGTTTTCATTTTATTGAACTTTCATTTACCTTGATTATGCAAGGTAAATTTTAATTTTTTATTATTACTAATAGTAATAAATTTTGTAGGCAACTATAGGAAATAGTCTATAAAGATAACTGCTTATTTTACATTATTACTGATGTCCAATTCTTATTTTCCATACTATAATATTAACTGAAAATAAAATTCCTTAAACAAAGTTAATGATTTTAAATTGGTTGAGTATTTTAATTTTTTCTTTTCTTTTTTTTTTTTTTTTAGAGACAGAGTTTCACTATGTCACCCTCAGTAGAGTGCCATGGCATTGCAGCTCACAGAAACCTCAAACTCTTGGGCTTAAGCAATTCTCTTGCTTCAGCCTTCCAAGTAGCTGAGACTACAGGCACCCGCCACAGTGCCCGGCTATTTTTGTTGTTGTTGTTGTCATTGTTGTTTAGCAGGCTCAGGCCAGGTTCAAACCCACCAGCCCTAGTGCATATGGGCAGCGCCCTAACCACTGAGTTACAGGTGCTGAGCCTGTGTATTTTAATTTTTTCAAGAATTGGTTGCTTGGTTAAAAGGAGACTCACCAGTGGTTGAGAAGCTGTGTTCTTCCCTAAGAGAAAAAAAAAAAAAAGACTTATTTGAACTTTTTATCAATAAATATTAGGCAAGTTTCACTGAGAGCTCTCTCTCCCTTCACACTTTTCCTCCTTCATATTTCTTCCTCTTTATCTTTTTCTTTACTACGTATCTCTATTTTTTACTTTTGCTTATTTATTGTTTTCCTGTATTCTTTCCCTCATTTTTCTTTCTTTGATATCATCACCTTTCTGGTGCTATTTGGTTCTCCTCCTCTCATTTTTTCTTGTGATATTGGACAAGAAATAAGTAATCTGGGTCCAGGATCAGAAGAATTACAAACCCTTTCACCTGCAGGGTCTCCTGAACTCTTGAATGGTAGTGGCAAAGCAGCGGACTAGGAGGGGGCTGCTGTCTGATGCTGGGGTGGCTTAGTCTGAGGAGTATTTGTTGAGAGCAGGATGAGATCTTGTTGTAGAGACTGACCCACTATGAATTAAAGGAATAAATGTGGGCTTGTCCCTTTATTTATTCACTCAACAGATATTTTGAGAACTATCGGTGTACAGAAGACACGTACTCTCAGTGAGAACACAGTATATTATGTGATAAGCTTGTGATCAGTGATCTTTTTTTGCCCATTTGAAACATTTGTGGGAGTGTTGTTAGCTCGCTGTGGACTGCATCTTTTCATATAATCTTGAATGCCATACTTGTGATATGTTATTCTAGTATTGTGAGAAACGGACAAGCATCATTGAAAGTAGTTTTGTTCTTCTTTGATGTGTTGCTATAAGCCTGCACTGTTCAAAATGGCAGCCACTGTATGAGGTCAATGAGCACACAAAGTGTGGCCAGTCCACATCGCGATTTGCTGTGAAAATCATACCGGCTTTCAAAGACAGTGTGAAAAAAAATACCGTAAAATGTTTCCTTCGTGTATTTTGATATTTTTTGATATAAAATTTTGGATAAGATTAAGTTATATATAAACTTACTTAAACATTATTAAAATAATTTCACCTACTTATGATTTATATGATTCATCTTATAATTCTTTTGCACAGTGATTATAAAAATGTAATCCTCTTTCTGGAGGTAAAATTGATACGCAAAACTCTATACATACATAACTTGATTGAGTTTGGACCAAGTATCTGTGCATGAAACTGTGCAATAAGCATATTTATCACCTCCACATCCTTTCCTGCTCACTTTATTATTGTTCAAAGAACACTTAACATAAAATTTACCTTCTTAGCATACTTTTAAGTATAAAATTCATTATTGTTAAATACTGACCCTGTGCTATACAGTAAATCTCTAGGACTCATTCATCTTGTATGATTGAACATACAAGAGTCCCTTTAAATAATAGCCCCCCATTTCTTCTCCCACAGCCCCTGGCAAAAAGAAAATTATACCTTTTCATTTTGCATGCTGAGAGAGATTCATATAGTAAAAAATAATTTCTAGTTCACTATCTGTGCATGTAGATATTGTCTTTGCATAAAGAATAATAATTTCTGCACTTATTCATGTCCTCAAATCATTTGATAAATGAGACAAACATGACTTCCTGTGTAGAAACAGTTTTGCAATTCTTCAAGTAGGAAACTCACTGAGCGTTAAAGGATCTAAATTTTATTATACATTCTACAGTCTGTCACCTAAGGATGTGATTCATACTGGTCTGTACTTCCCCTATCTGGAGTCTTTTATTTAAAATGATTCCACTTATTCCAGACACATTCCATGCATATTTATTAAGTTTTTCACACGTTTCAATGGCAAATTTCTAGACCTTGCTTATGCTGGCTTCTCTTTAGATTACCAAGCAAGAATAAATGTTTCATAGAATGTATAGGGGTAAGGACATGGGTAAATATAAGTAGGTCCCTGGCATCTCATTAGATCTTCCAGTTGCAGAGCTGAAGACAACGCAATAATGGAGGTCACATCTGAAGTCTCGGTCTCCACACACATGAGTGTAACCCCTAGTTACTTATTTCCAAGTTTTCTTTCTGCTATAGGACATTAGGGTATCATGATTTAGAAAAACATCCATGAGTTTCTAGCGAATTTAAAACAGTCTTTCATAGCAATGTGTTAGAGTAAAAATTGAAGTTCCAGAATTCACAAAAATCTGAGTTAATTTGCCAGTCCAGCAACAGTTGTTCACTATAATCATAAATAAAATTTCTTAAGATGTTGTAGCCTTTCAGACTATCTTCTTTCACTGAAAAATATATGCATTAAATTGTCCTTCAGATTTTGTCAAGAAAAGTCTTGCCAGCTCTTCTCTCTTTTCATGAATAATATTTCATTTAACAGATGTACCACAGTTTATACAATTACCTACTGAAGGATACCTTGGTTATTCCCTATTTGGAGAAATGAATAAAACTACTGTAAACATTAAAAAGTAGGCTTTTGGGGGTGGACACATGTTTTCGATTCCTTTGGGTAAACACGTAGAAGTGCAACTGCTAGAGTTGTAGGAAAACAAGGCCCAGTGGAGAGAAAGAGTCACCCAAACACCTGTGCTTGAAGGAGGACGGGGCTTTATTCCAGCCAGTGGAGCTTTGGTGGACAGGTCCAAGGTGCCCAGACTCCTCTGATCAGCTCTGTCCCTGTCCCTTTATAGGACTTACAAGAAGGCAGACAAAGAAATTACTACGTTGTCCCTCACTGGAGGGTACAAAGCATGTGCAGGGTTTACAGAAGCAGAAACAAGTGTTAGTCTCAATGTTCCAGGAAGCTAAGCTTTTACAAATTCTTAAGAGCTGAGTTACCAGGGGGAGGACTTTGCGGGAGTGTCCTTGAGTTTCTGTGAGAAGCCTTTTGTTCTTCTAGATCAGAACATACTCTTCCTGGGTATCTTTCTTCTCTAGATCCTATAGTAATTTAATTATTGTATTTAGCTTCATAAGAAAATGTCAAGCTGTTCGCCAAACAGGCTGTATCATTTTTTCATTCACATCAGACCGAGTGAGAGTTCCATATCTTGGCCCACATGTTGAGTATCTTTTCATATGTTTATTTGCCATCTGCATATCTGCATTGATGAGGTGTCTGTTTAGATCTTTTCCCATGTTTTAATTTGGTTGTTTGTTTTTGTATGGTTGAGTATTGAGTTCTATGTATATTCTGGATATAAATTTTTAACAGAAACATGTTTTCCAATTTGTGGCTTGTCTTTTTGCTCCTGTTATCAAAGTAATTCACACAGTGTAAGTTGTTAATTTTAATAAAGCCCACTTGTTTCTTTCATCTATGATGGTTTTAATGTTTTATAAAAAAAAAAAAAAATCTCATCATTAAATTCAACATCTTCTCGATTTCTCCTTATTTCCTCTAGAGTTCTATAGTTTTGCATTTTACATTTAGGTTGTTGGTTAATGTTTGTGAAAGTTGTAATGTCTGTCTCTAGGGTTTTTTTCCCCCTTTTTTGGTATTTAGATGCCCAAACGTTCTAGCACCAGTTTTGAAAATACTGTTCTTTGTCCATTGATTGCCTTTGCTTCTTTTTCAAAAATCAATGGACTCTATCAGTCAGGGTCTATTTCAGGGATCTCTATTCTGTTGCATTGTCAACCATATCCTTTCACTAACAGAATGCTTTCTTGATTACTCTGGTTTTATAGTCAGTCTTGAAGTTCAGTAATGTCTGCCTTCCAGTTTTCTTTCTCTTCTTTGGTATTCCATTTGTCATTCTGTTACTGCCTTGTTTTTTGTTTTTTCATATAACTTTAGAACCTATATGTTAATACACACAAGATAGCTTGCTGAGATTTTTGCTTTGGATTGCTTTCAATCTATAGATCATTTTGGAAAGAATTGACATATTTACCATATTGAGTCTTCCAAGCCATGAACATGTAATGTGCTTGCATTTGTTTTTTCTATATATAGATCCTGCACATACTTTATAAGTTTTATCCCTAAGAATTAATATATTGACATTAATATAAAGGCTTTCATGTTTTTAATTGTTCACTGATAGTAAAGAGAGAAGCAATTATATTCTGTGTATTAATATTTGTATTTAGTGACCTATTATGTTTGCCTATTAGTAAAAAAGAGTCTATTTTGCTTATGATTCTTTAGAATTTTAAACATGGGCTTATCATCTGTGAATAAAGACAAGGAGCTTTTTTTACAATTTGGGGTGAGTTTCTCATGTGCACACCATCTGCAAACCAAGTTTTATTCTTTTCCCAATCTGTATAACTTCTATATTTTTTGATTGTCATTTACACGAGGTAGGACCTGTAGTACAATATTGATTAATAATAGTGAGCAGGTATATCATAGTCTTGTTTCTGATATTTGGAAGACAGAATCCAGGTCTTTACCATTGTATATAATGAGAAGAGGATCACTCAAAGATAGCAGTTTGAGAACAGCCTGAGTAAGAGCAATATGCCATCTCTATAAAAAGCAGAAAAATGAACTAGGCACTGGGGCACCCACCTGTAGTCCCACCTCCTTGGGAGGCTGAGGCAGGAGGATCAATTCACTTAGCTCAGGAATTTGAGGCATGAAAATAAACATATAGGCAAATGGAACACATAGAGAATCTGGAAATGAATTCACATATTTATAGTAAACCCCCTTTTAACAAAGGTGCCACAAACATATTGATAAGATTTCATATAAAATTATGTTGAAAATTATATTATATCTAGTGTTAAACACATCTCCATCCATTTTTTAAATATTCTAAATGTTTTTAACATTTGTGTTACCTCCCAAGTGAATAAGCTTGGAAATCTTTAGATTCAATTTTTAATAAGTAATGTATTATTTATGTTCCAAAACATAAAAGCACAGATCTCTTCTAAATCTGAAGAAACCTCGAATATATCAGTTAAAATAGATGTAAATACAGGAGCAATTTTGAAATATATTGATGCATTTGTTTATTATTTATTTATTGGCACCCAACTAAATAAGATTCTACTAAATAGCGAGATCTAGTGCTGGGCCAAAAATATTAAATGTGCAAAATTCAAGTACAGTAGCTTTCTATTTATTTTCCAAATGAGTGGCAGAGATAAATATGCCAGCAATTCACTAGAATGAACAACATGCAGTAGAATGGTCACATGAAATTGTAAGAAAAAGTGCTGAGTGACATATTGATGAACCTGAATGGAATCAAGTAAAATATGAGATTTTTAAAAATGTGAATTCCAGGCAGCCAGAATGAAAGAGAGATGAAGAAGACCAGGATGATACACGCTTCTGTTGCTTTCTGTTACCAAATAATATTTTGCTTCTTTCTCACTTTAATTATATTTATGACAGACTCAGATATCCTTACTAGGTTAATTCCTGCTTATCCAAGGACATACAAAACAGGCAGATAGTTAGCTCTCACAGAGGCATTGCCATATTTCCTAGAAACCATTTTGATCTACCCTCAGATTCTATGTATTAGAAACCTCCATCATATACTCACGGACTGTTCTACTCTCCTCATCACCCACATGTGACTTTTGGTATAACTTTACATTTTTGACACATATTTACATTTTATTATAACTACCTGTGTTTTTTTCTCTCCTCCACCAGAGAAAAACAAATAAACAAACAAAATTAATGTAGGAAAGAGAGAGGGAAACATTGAAAGAGAAAGGGGAAATTATTTTAAAAATTTTCAAGTGTTTTTGAGAAGGAAATGGCAATTTTTGTTTTTGTGATGGCAACAGGGAAATTGAAGTGATACATTTTTAGTTTGCAATAAGGGATGAAAAATCTATTACTCAAGCCGAGGGAGAGTACTCAGGTATATGCAAACTCAACATCATTAACTTGGACAAATATCTTCTGTCTGTGCTTAGAGGAAGTAATGCAACATCACCACACAATGTGAAATTACTTCTTCTAAATTAAAAAAAGCCAAACTCATTCTTGATAATGTAAGCCCAACCCACTTCACTTCAAAGCACAGTCTTTCAAAAGAGTGATGTCTGTTTAGTATTCTCCACTCCTTTTCTCCCGTTTGTTACTTAACACATTATAATCTGATTTTGTCAAGGCAATCACGGAAGTCCATTGTTGTGAAACCCAATTGTCAATTTTCATACCTTGTTTTACTTGATTCCCATAGTATTTATCATATTGTCACTCCAGGTTGCCATCTTTTCCCTTGACTTGATGCCATATCTTCCTGACTCTCTTTCTATCTCTCTCGATATCCTTTTCTGTCTTTGGTCCTGCTTCCTTCTCTTTTCTCTTATGTGGAGCATCAAAATTTGGAGTGTCTCAGGGATCTTCTCAATCTATGCTCATTTACTTGGTCATCTTAGAGTCGGGTATTAATGATTCTTAAAATAATATCTATAACCCAGACTTCCCTGAATTCCAGCCTCATATATTCATTGATTATGCAGTGCTTTCCCATGGGCAACTAGAACTCAGTATTCCCAAAACTTAGCTCCTGATTTTTCCATCTGAAATTGCTCTACCATTTCAGTTGATTAAAACTCTAAGTCCTTTCTAATTATCAATGTTCTTTTCACCAAAGTTTTAATGCAGCTCTACAAACATTACACTAGAGAGGAAAAAATGTAAAAAGAGATGATTCATATCATTTACACTAAAAAATGAGAGGCTTCTTATCAGACTAAGGGTGAGAGCAGAGAGCAGTGATGGCAATTAGGAACTGGGTTTAAATGTTTAAAAAAATTGACAGGGAGTTTATAAGTGAGGCTTTTGTATGGATGTTATATTTACATGGGCCATCACAAGTTGAATTTAATAAATATGTACTGAAAGTTGTGGGTTAGGTGCTAAAGGTCCCATGAAAATTAACACTATAATCTTTGACCCCCAAGAAGAGAAGAAATAGATTAAATTTCTAGTGACTTATACTTAAAAAGACAGACAGTTGAGACCCAAGAAAAGAAATCTGATATTCTCTAAAATGTATGTGACCCAAGTATGAAAAATTAGCCAAAGAATTTTTGAGGGCAAAATCAAAAGCCAAAAGTGTAGAAATGTTAGGCAAATCAAAATTAATGAGAGCAACAGAGAGAAATGATCACTAATGACTGAGTTGCAATTTCTCCAGCCTTTCATTTGGATGCTTGACTAATGTCATTAGTCTCCATACCTTTCATTCACAGGAGGATTAACGTGTCTGTTGGAGACAAATGCAGACTTTTCTAGGGTATCTCTGGTACTTTTGGAACCATGCTGTCCTCAGAACATATGCATATCCTGTCCCATCATGGAGCAAGGTTTTTCCAGATAAAGGAGGCTTGCAAATGTCAAGCATTGCCTAAGACTGATGGATAGGGGTGCACTCATTAAGGAAGAAAATATTATGGAGTCCATTGTTTTCCTGTACTGAAAGTGTAACTCATCATCAGGTTCATTAGTAATAATATTTCCTACTCATCTTTCTAATTCTGTTCTCTCAGTTAATTATCCATTTGTAGAAGATGATGAAACAGTTTCATATTAAACTATCCTAAGGCCAGGAAGAGTTAAAAGTATATATACATATTTTAAAATTAGAAAATTTAAATAAAAGAATTTAATAGATATACAGTGGCAGAAGTCACCCAGCTTACTGATTATATGCAGAATTTGTTCACTGGGTGGAGACAACTTTCAGCTCCTAGAAGTTGCCTTCAGTTCCTAACCACAGGATCTGTTTTCTTCTTCAAGCCCGCAGGGGACTATCTTTCATTTTCAATCTCCGTGGTTTCGTTTAAGGGCTCCCTTGATAAGTTCAGGCTCACCCAGAATAATCTCCCTTTTACTTAACTCACAGTCAAATTATTTCTCCAGATATTGTCTTTGGCCTCAAGCCTCTCTGATGCTCGACAGTTATCCTGAAACCCTGGCAAGGCCAGGAGAGTCACAGAGCTGCCGGTCCCAGTCGGCCGGGTCCAATCTCCAGGACCCACACTGGATCACCACACTCTGATCCACTAAATCCTCTGGATTCTTCCTCTTCCCATCCTCCTAATTGCCTCCATAGAAGTTCAAGTTGCTTTTCTCTTTATTATCCTCCACACTACCTCCCTTTAAGTTTTTCTACTGAAAATTATCACTTAAAATTCTAATTCTCGGGTTACATAGGCCTTTTTTAGGGTACTGAATAGATATACTCTACAATACACATGCTACATACACACATCTATTCAATTAAAGGATTGTATTCAGGTGTATTATCCATGTATATAATGTCCACGCATAAATATTCAGGTGGAGAAGTAGTATTTACTTCTACCTCCATAAATGACAGTGTCATTTGGCCACAATCCCACTAATATGAGTATCATTTAAAACTCCACACTTGGTCCTCCTACACATCGAATTATTAATTTTTCTAGATGCAAAATATTTCTCACATAATCCATTCATTTATCTCTTTTCCCACTCTCCCTACACTCATGTAAACATGACTTCTCACAATGAATATTTCTCCAGTTTCCTAATCAATTTCTTTAACTCTTCTAGTCCATAATATCATCCATTCAGCAGCCAGAGGTTTTGCAAAATTCTAATCTGTGTCTCTACTTGAACTCCTCAATGACTCTAGGTACTTTTATCATAAATTTTCAACAAGATTTCCAAAACGTGGGTTGACTTTGCTAATTGCTCTGGTCTCATTTGTCCCTCTCCTTTCATCTCCAATCCACAGCCATTCTAATTACCTTGCAGTATCTCAAAGATATAATGTCATCTTCCATTCTATCCTCATATGGCATAATCTGGATACAGATGTTGACATGGAGAGTTTTATACTGATGGTTCATTGGGGAGTGTTGTAAGGTGTGAGACCAATAAAATTTGGTAAGAAGGAGAAGCTGACAGCCACACAATTGCATCTGAGGTCTCAGTCAATTGCATGGAAAGCTCTGGAGCTGAGATATCTCCTTAGATTGCCTCTAACTGGGGCAAAAGTGCTGGGTCTTTGTATCACACGTAGACCAGTAATTAGCCATGAGCTGCTCCTTGCAATGTAGCACAATTTTGGGCAGGGCAGATCTCTGGGGTAAATGAAAATTCCCAATGAAGCAAATGGACTTGAATCTTCAACAATTATGTGAAAAATTATAACATAGTTCTCAAACTCTGGGAGACAAATGTCAGTCCTGAAAATGGTATCAAAGGAGAGTGTGAGAGTACCCTTTTCTATACTGTCTGCATCGAGTTTCCATTTAGGAGAATGCTCCCTTCCATCCCCACAATTATCAGGCCAACCTCTACTCACCCTCCAGGTCTCATAAACTAGACAATTTTTTCTGCAGAGCCTTTACTGACCCCTGATTCCAAGTGGGGTTCCTCCTTACATACTTCAGCAGTCCTATAAAAAATATCCTAATCCTAAAACTTATTAAGCTATATAAAAATTATCTATTTATAAAGGCTCTACAAATACAGGAATTGCCTTTCTCACCTGAGTGTTCCAGAGTGCAAGATACGGTACAATACTTGATACAAAAAGAGTGTTTGTTTGTTGAGTGAATGAATTATACATTTCCTTTCCTTTTTCTCCAAGTTCTAGATTTTTCTGAGAGAGAACTTTTCATAATCAGGAAAACAAATGAGAAAGAAAAAAAGGGGGGAAAGTTTCAATTTGGTACGTTTTCTAAAATTTTTCTCTAGTATCTATTTCTAACCCTGCTGGGGAATATTTACTAATTCCTGCCTGTACCATATTCTGTACTTCCTTTGGCAATAACTTTGCCAATGGCGCATTCGATTTAACTACATGTAGAGCATTTTCATTGTATTAACTTCATCATATAATAGGTTCAGCTGAGAAAAGGATTAGAAAAGTCACAAATCAATGTTTTGTTCATTTTTTATGTGGTCATTATGAATGTTAGTCACTCCAGCTATTATTCCATTGATATATAGAGCAATATAAAAAAACACTTCAGGTGTCTGAAGTCCATGGTGAAATTAAGACATATATTCTTATGAAATCCAATTCATTCTTATTTAAACATGAATGATACCATAAATGTTGGAAGAATGGTTAAAAATTATTGTCTTAGACAAAAGCAGCGTAAGCAGAAACGGTATCTCTACTTAGGATAATAGCTCATGTTCACTTTTTATGACTTACGACTAGATAACCATACATATACATATGGCCAAAACTAGAACAAATATTATAAACTGCACATGTTAAGCTCCTATTAATTTTCTGAAGCATTAAAACCATGTTGAACTACCTACTTATGCCCATGTATCTCAGATCATCAGAATTCTCACTACCTGTTTGTTGCATCGAGTTTCAGGAATAAAAACCACCGATATAAATGACAAGCAATGATACCCTGCAAATAACAACTGTGCTTTAACTTATATGCAATCTTTAAATTCAAGTATCGTGCCTTGTATTTCCAATAATAGTAAAAATATTTTATTTCGGAGGACCCAATCTGAACAAGCATTTCATTGACCAACAATGAAATACCTAATGATACATCTGTTAATAAGTTCATGAAAAGAAGGCCTGATGGGGCCCTGATGCAACCCCCGTGTAGTACCACAGAGCAATGTGTACAAACACAAGCCTGCATTTCTTGCCAACTTGATGCACATCTCCTAAGAAACATCCTCCAAGAAGATGAATGGGTATTAAATCGTTCCTTGATCCTTCACTTGTAAGCATAATTTTCTTAATTCTCTGAAGTTGCAGAACAGAGAATTGGTCGGAGTGCCTTAGTAATTTAGAATTTAATGCATATGAATTACTCACATAAAAATGATTTTACTTCTTACCTTGCCCCAAGGCACCTGATTATAAAATTTTCGCTTTTACACTGTCCTTGAACAATAACATTATTATCCATAACTACTTAGTCTTCTGTCCAAAAGAACAGAGTATGAGTAATTTGGTCGGTCTATAAGGCATTATATTACTGGCACATTTTTCAAATGCAAAGTTAGGCATGACAACTTTAGTGAAATATAGAAGCATTTCAAGGTTTCTTTAACCTGTAAAGACCATATTTTTTATAAATTTATATTCAGCAGGAATTTATCCATCTACTATTATAATATTCATTTTGTCATTTTGTGTAGATAATATTGAAAATTACTTTCTAGCAGTTATATATATTCTTGTATTCACCCAGACTACTAATAAGCATATGTATGGTCATCCTTTGAAAACTCTGGTAACTTACAGAAATACCAAAGGAAATCAAAACCTAATAAGAGATAACAAAATACAATAAAAACTCCATTAATATCAGTTGCTTAGTCAACTTTACTCCTAAACTATCATTTTCTAACTCATGCTACAAAGTAATGGTTGAATTCTTATCAGGTATCCAATGAAATATTGAAATAATTTCTGACACAAAATTATTTTCAGAAGAAATATTACTTTATGAACATTTTGACATATTCATGAATATTTAGACTTTCACGTGTGATATGAATGTTCAACTAACAAGGCTGTTCATTAAGGTTTATACACTCAATTTGTAATTATTAATTTTAATAATGCTTGTTCAGTACATTTTTACTTTGTCATAAATTTTCTCAAAACTTTTCAAATCAAAAGAAAAATTCAAGGAGGGAGCAAAAAATAGTCCCACTGAACTCCATCTATTTTGTTTGTATATCAGGTGCTTTTTCCTAAAGCTTTACTAAAGCAAATTTTCCTAAATGGCCTTTGTCCCAGGCTGTGTGCTCAGGATTCAGTCTTTTCTCATTCAATATCCTCATAAAACATCCCTCTGTAGGGCATCTAATTTTTCTGCCTAGTTATAGTAAACCAGAGTTTAGAGGATCGATTTAGAAATCCTAACTTTACAAAGGCACTACTGGTCAGAGCCTGAAATTGAGTCAAGATGTATCTTACTCACACACTTGTGTTGTTCACAATTATGTTACATTACTTCAACACATTAAATTATCAGCTCAATTCTAGTTATTTCTACTTCTGTAGAAATTTTGATGATCTAAAATTGTACCTAAAACTGTTACATTTTTGCACAAGCTGAAGTAAGGTAAGAAATAGCATTTAGTATGTTGGAAGGGGAAATAAAATCTAAGGGTTTCAAATAAGTCACATCCAACCTTAAGCCTATTTTTTCCTATCATTACTTCTGCCAGTTATCTATGAAATATTAAAAGTTCAGTAACTACATAATAAATCCATTTTTCTTGACCAATAAAAACTATACAATCTGTGTTTTATAACACCAAAAAGAAATAGAGGTTTCTAGAAAAAGAAATAACCAAGCATATTTTTTCTATTACACTAAAATTGCTTGACACCAAATAAGACAAGATTTTTCTCTGTATAGGATGTCTTGCCTGAATTAAAAGACATGTTTTTGAGTATCTTTTATGATTCTTATCGATGGAGAGACTTGAAAGCTTGTCATTTTTTCCTATTTAATATTTTCAAATAACATGTTGTATTTGTATTGGTAGTTAAATGATTTTTATTGAATGATTAACAATGGGCTTTGGACTGAATGTTTGTGTTCCCTCCAAATTCATATGATGAAATCCTGATACCGAAGGTCATGGGATCATGAGGTGACGTCTTTGGGAACCTCACTATTGAGATGAGTGGGATCAAGGAGACCCTAGAGAACCATGAACCCCTCTTAACCCATGAGCACAGTGTAAGGGCACCACCTCTGAGGAAATGGCAGACATCACTTCTGCTTGAGCTTTGACCTTGGACTTCCCAGCCTCCAGAACTATGAGAAATAATTGTTTGTTGTTTGTAAGCTGCCTGGCTCGTGGCATTTCGTCATAGCAGTCTGAATGGACTGAGAGACAATAATCCTGTGAAATTTTGCATACTATAAAATTTGTTGAGATTACTGTTATTTTTTTATGTTAAACCCATAAAGGGAGGATGGGTGGAGGGAGGGCAATTGGTGGGATCACACCTACGGTGCATCTTAGTAGGGTACTGGTGAAACTTATCAAATGTAGAGTATCAACGTCTTTATATAGTGATTAAGAAAATGCTATGAGGGCTATCTCTCACAG
>CAUYRH010029369.1:0-32549 GCA_963574655.1 Perodicticus potto
ACGGGGAAAGACCGGGAGAGGAATGGAGAGAGCATCTCTCTCCCCACTTGAAATCTCTCCCTCTACCAGGAGCTTTGGTGTTTTCTGTATTCTTTTCTGTAAATCAATTCTGTCTTACCACGGAGGGGTGGGGGGGGGGAAATAATAAGAATAATAAAATACATATATTTAAAAAGTAAAAAAAAAAAAAAGACAGCTTTGCTAAAAATGAACTTTTCTCCAGGCATGTATGCTTGTTGTTTTATGTGCAAAACTGAAGTGTAGCAAAAGCACCATAAGGCATTAAAGACCTCCTGCTGTTGAAAATCAGCATATATTTTGCTGAAGGGTGGCCTTCATTTTAGACAGCCAGGATACAGGGTTACCTTTCACAGGGCTAATGGAGGGTTTACAGTTTCTGAATGTTAGGCAATTTCTTGCTTTCGCAGACTGTACTAATTTTTTTATCTTCTCATTTTGACCAACACCCCTCCTCTATCAGAGTCAGATAGTAGACCATTAAAGATTATGACTCCGTTTTGTTCTATATTCTGGGAAATGAACTATTTTATTCTAGGAGATTATTATTTGCAAGTGCCATATGATATCACTGGGAATGGGTTCTGAAAGCCTAAAATTATAGAAGAAAATAGGTTAACTGAAAAAAAAAAAGAATATTTGATTTTTACCAAATGTCACAACATCATAGATCTACTTCTGAATTGGTAGGGTCTTTTTTTTTTTTTTTTTTTTTTTTGAGAAAAACTATTGTTCTTGTCACCCAGGCTGAAGTGCTTACTGTAACCCCAAACCCTTGTGCTCCAGCAATCTTCCTGCCTCAGGCTTCAGTAGCTGGAAATCTTGATAAGCAGGTGCCACCATCTCTGGCTAGTTTTATTCTTTGCAGAGATGCACTGGTATTATTATTAACTCATTTAATATTATGGTCACAATAATATTAAATGGTTCCTTTTAATATTGGTTCCTTTTTCAGACAAGATGAATCCATTTTGCTCTTCAAATTACTGATCTTGAATTCATGGTTAAGCCAGGTAAGTAAGGAAGCTCTGTGCATAACAGACTCCAAAGAAAAAAACAGTACCTGTCATTGCAGCAATTCAGACAAAAAGAAATGGTAGGGTTAAAAGACCCACTTCCTGACTGGAGATGTTCCCTAAGAAGTATTTTTACCTTCCTTATTTGTTAACAATAACTTAACAGCAAGAGAAACACCCAACACAGGCATTCACACGGTGAAGGTACATCCTTAATTACTATGAAATACTGGTTCAGTTCCCTAATTTATAGAAGAGTAAAGCTATCTTGACTCCTTTTGAAGTAAAGCTACTAACTAAATCAAAACGTTACTACTTACTTTGCAATAGTACAGTAAAATGACTAAAGGGTCCAGCTATGGAATCAAAATATGGTGCTCCACTGAGTGATTGTGGGCATTTACTTCAACTTACCAATCCTCAGTTTTCTTCTCTGGGTAGTAAAAGTATAAATAGTACCTATTTCATATGCTTTTAGAATTCAAATAATATTATGTATGTAAAATGATCATATAATTTCTTAAAAAAATTATAAAACCTCAAAAAATGTCAAATTGCATTACTATTATAAACTTATATGTATTATACCATGGAGAGAAAAATCTACACCTAAAAGGTCAAGGTGAATGTTAAAAAATTCATTATTAAATGTTATCACCCATACCCTCCAGTGCTACCTCCTGATACTGAAGATATCAAAAACAATTTATCATTCTATGACTCGGAAAACACCAAAACAAAACCTGGAAGAACTGAAATAGCTGGAGGTGGATGCTACAAAAGAAAATCTTCCTGTTGTGCGTGAATTGCACTGGAACCAAAGGACGTAATATAAGCACACTGATGTTACTGTCCAACTGGGTTTAGTTTGCCCACTGCACAGAAAAAAAGCCAACACACTGAGATAGTGTGAGGGAATCCCTCACACTCATCTCTCCAAAGATTTTTAGGCTGGGGTTTTTCAAGAAAATTTGGTGGGTATGGGGCTAGTGAATTGATATGCTCATTGGCTGGGTCATGGGTAAAATCACAGGGATACAGAAACTTCATTCTTGCACTAAGTCTATCCTTTGGCAGGGGTCACAGGATTGATTGTGTTAATTCTAAGGTATGGGCCACTAGAACATTAAACTAGATCCCCAGGGGGCATCAGTGGGCCCATTTACATACAAAGTCTTGACAACATCTGAAAATACAGTCTTAGGTCTCTCAATAGAGTTGTTATCTAAACAAGCTTAAGGAAAGATATAAATTTTGTGATCACCAGTTTTGTGACTCCTGAGCAGCGAGCAATTATAGGAAAGCAGAATATGGGGGAATAGCTAGTTAATTTTTAACTGTAGCTATACCTTATACCTCGCAAACTTAGGCCTCTATCAAAGCCTAACCTCTTAGTTTTGATTGATTTTACTACATATAAAGACAGTTTCACCGAGAAACACAATAAAATGATATTTTACCCAAATGATGTAAATATTGCTTAAATAATTTATAGTCTTTTAGTGTTTAGCTATAATTTTATTGAGACATAATACAGCAGCAAGACAAAAAAATGCCCAAATTTATGAAGACTGCCTGGAATTCAAGATGACTATTATAGAGGGGAAGACATATCTTGACTAGATGCGTTTCAAGGCACACAAACTCTGTTCCAAAGAGTTCCATATAGATTCTGGTAATGTTAGGCAGTTACCTAAACACAATTGGAAAAAATATGGAAAATTCAACTTTTTAAAACCATGAACCATCAACCATTTTAAAACCATTACCATTTTAATGAGTAATTTTGTTTATTATGTTTCCATACTTGGAAGTATCACTCTATTCTCCCCTGCCCACCACTACCATCACCACACCATCTCCGAGGTCCTATTGGTTTTTGAAAATCAAAGCCTCAGACAAGTCCTGCACTGCTGATGGTTTGAGTTCTGTTTGAATTGACACCATATTACCAAAATAAAGAATTAAAACTATATGATCATCTCCACAGATACAGAAAAAGCATTTTGTTGTTAATTCTCTTTGAGTGATCATTTGAAAACAATTGTTAAAAAAGAAGAGAATGAAGGTGGAGGCAAGATGGCAGTCTATAGCCAGTTTTCCACAGAGGCTCCTGTCCAGAAGGAGAGTTAAAGGACAGACGTTTAGCAAGAAAGCCTATGGTTCAGAACTGAGCCAAGAGAGAAGGTTGAAGAACGCACATCACCCTGCTGAGGTAAGCTGTGACCCCAAGGATACAAACAAAAGGTACAAAAACCATTGCCAAACAATCAGAGTCCTCTTCCCCACGAGAACGGCTCACAGTATACTCCATACGAACAAGGAAGCAGAGTTCAAATATCCTCCTATTTTATCCCACAGGAGAGACCCTCTAAAAACCAGACCTCCTTCCCCTACTAGGGTGCCATGGCACTCTCCTGCCAGGCATAAAATAGCATAAAACTGTATATATTCTCTACCTACAATTTTGAACTCCCAGCACTCCCCTCTACTCTCACCCCAAGGTCTGGAAGCCTGTCCCCTGTGGACTCCTAGTTCTTGGGCATATTCTCCAGGGATGTAGACAGAGCATTAGCTATTGCTTATCTGTGCTGATTCTCTGACACGAGAGAGAGGAGAGGACAGTAGGCTGCACAGGAACAGTGGTCCCTGGGGCAAAGAACAGCAGCCATGGTGGGGACAATAGAGCTCACACCCCTGGGGAGATTTTGAAAGGACACTACCAGTCTCTCTGGGCAACCAGAAGAGGCCGGGCATCTCCTCTTGTAGCAGTCACTGGTGGAAGAGATCTTGGACAGAAGGCAGGCCCTGTGAGTAAAGGCTATGCCTGAGGCGGTACTGGCCTGGGTGGAGCACAGGGACTAGAATACCCATGTGCAGGGACAGCAGACTCCCAGGGTGGGGCTGACCCAACAGACTGTTTCACTGAGTCTTAGGAACTGCAGCTGAGGCTAGGAAGTGGCACAGACAGGGCAGAACTGGCCTGAGTGGAGCATGGGGACTAGAATACACACACGCAGAGACAGCAAACTCCCAGGTCAAGGCTGACCCAGAGGACTGTTTCACTGACTCTCAGGAACTGCACCTAAGACTGGGCAGTGGCACAGACAGGGAAGATATACTCAAAGAGTGTCTGTATTATCAGGACAGAAACAAACTCTGAAAAGTTGTTCTGTTCTGTCAGCAACAAAAATCAGGGGCAGGGCTGGAACTGAATGAAACACCCTACCCCTCATTAAGTACCCGAGGTAGTCAGGCCTCACCTCCCCATGCTGGATAGTGACAGAGAGTGGCAGCCTGGCTAAGGAGACATAGATCTCCCTGTGACTCAGGCAGGTGCAAAATCCCTGGAGCATCTGCTTATTGGAGGGAACTGGGTCACAGCCCTGCAGGGATACCAGTGACTGGGTGTGACAGAGGGGCAAGGTGGGGAAGAAGACATTAACCTTCCCAGACTAATTTATTTGCTGGGTGGGTACTTCAGACTTCACGGAGCACCAGAGTAAGTCATACTCAAGCTGCCAGCAGACCCTCCCCATCTAGTTGCTGGAGACATTTTGAACTCTCCCACCTAAGACTGGTGTTGACTGGGACAATTGACTTGGACCTCTTGAACTGGGCCAATCACCTGAGAACTATCCAAAGTGGTACCCTGGGTGTGTGGTTATAGAAAGGTTTGATTTTCCTTTTCCAGTTGTTGCCTGTGGGGGGTGGGGTGACTTAATTGCTGGAAATTCTCCACAGTTGAGACTTCAACCCAGAGTAACTCGGTAGGACACTAGGGTAAGTCAGAGAGACAAGCTGAAAATAAGACAGAGCTACTTAGTCACACCACACCAAGAAGGTCCCCAGTTTGTCAGGCTGTAGCACTGTATGAATCCTTGGCAAAGCTCTAGGGGAAAAGGTACAGACACCAGTCCCAGCTTTTGGGCAATGGACTGGCCAATCACTACTCCTGGAGCCCCAACCCAACTTCTCCTTATCTGTTCATCTAGCCCCATAATCATGGGGCAGAATCAGTGGGAAAGCTCTGGTAACATGAATAACCAGAGTAGATCAACTCCCCCAAGGAATAATTTGGCATACACAACTGAAGATCCCATTCATAAACACATGGCTGAGATGTCAGAAACCGAATTCAGATTTGTATTGCAAATAAGATCAATAAAATAGAGGAAAAGTTGGAACTAGAAATTCAAGGAACATTTCAAAAGTTGTCTCAAGAATTTAAGGAATTCAAAGACAAAATCACCAAAGATTTTGACACATTGAGACAAGAATTTGCAGATCTCAAAGATCTGAGAAATACAGTAGAATCCCTCAGTAACAGAATGGAGCAAGCAGAAGAAAGGATTTCTGACATTGAAGACAAAGCTTTCGAACACTCCCAAATTTTCAAAGAGGTAGAGAAATGGAGGACAAAAACTAATTACTCTCTCAGCAAGCTCTGGGATAATTCTAGGAAAACCAATATTTGCCTTATATGGATCCCTGGAAGTGATGAAGTGGCTTCACGAAGCACAAAGTTCTTTCTTCATGGGATTATGAAAGAGAACTTTCCAGACATGCCAAGAGATTCTGAAATTCAGATAGCAGACAGTTTCAGAACCTCAGCATGACTCAACCCAAATAAGACATCCCCCAGGCACATCATAATTAACTTCACTAAAGTTAATATGAAGGAGAAAATTCTGAAAGCAGCCAGATGGAAGAAAAGCATAACCTACAAAGGGAAGAATAATAGAATAACTGCAGATCTATCTACTCAAACCTTTCAAGCTAGAAGAGGATAGTCATCGACTTCTAGTCTCCTACAACAAAATAACTTTCAACCCAGGATCCGGTATCCAGCTAAACTGAGTTTCATTTATGATGGAGAAATTAAATACTTTAATGACATCCACATGTTAAAGAAATTTGCCACACTTAAACCTCTCTCCATGATATTCTTAGACCTATCCTCTATAATGACCAGCGTAATCCTCCACCACAAAAGTAAACTCACTCAGAAACTTTTGATCAAATTCCAACTTCAACAGTGGCAAAAGGGTTAAAAATGTCCACTGGAATTTCAAAAGGTTTATCAGCATTCTCCATTAACATGAATTGTTAAAATTGTTCTCTTAAGAGGCACAGGTTGGCTGATGGGATACATAAACTCAGACCTGATAACTACTGCATACAAGAATCTCATCTTACCTTAAAAGATAAATATAGACTCAAGGTGAAGGGATGGTCAACTATATACCAGGTAAATGGAAAGCAGAAAAAAAGCAGGTGTTGTAATCTTATTCACAGATACAATAGGTTTTAAACAAACAAAAGTAAGGAAGGATAAGAATGAACACTTCATATTTGCTAAAGATAATACTCAATATGATGAGATTTCAATTATTAATATTTATGCACCCAACCAGAATGTGCCTCAATTTATAAGAGAAACTATAACAAACATGAGCAACTTGATTTCCTCCAGCTCCATAGTAGTCTGAGATTTTAACACTCCTTTAACAGTGTTGGATACATCCTACAAAATCTCTAATCTCATCAATCAGAAATGGTAAAGACGAAATAACAACAGACTCCTCAGAAATTCAAAAAATCCTCAACGAATATTACAAGAAACTTGACTGTCAGAAATATGAAAATATGAAGGAAATTGACCAATACTTGGAAGTATGCCACCTTCCAAGAATCAGCCAGAATGACGTGGAAATGTTGAACAGGCTTATATCAAGTTCTGAAATAGCAGCAACTATACAAAATCTCCCTAAAAAGAAAAGTCCAGGACCAGATGGCTTCACGTCAGAATTCTACCAAACCTTTAAAGAGGAACTAGTACCTATATTACTCAACCTCTTCCAAAATATGCAAAAAGAAGGAATACTGCCCAGCGCATTGTATGAAGCAAACATCACCTTGATCCCCAAACCAGGAAAAGACCCAACAAGAAAAGAAAATTATAGACCTATATAACTAATGAATATTGATGCAAAAATATTCAACAAGATCCTAACAAACAGAATTCAGCAACATTTCAAACAAATAATACACCATGACCAAGTGGGTTTTATCCCAAGGTCTCAAGGCTAGTTCAATATACGTAAATCTATAAATATAATTCAGCACATAAACAAATTAAAAAACAAAGACCATATGATTCTTTCAATTGATGCAGAAAAGATTTTGATAATATCCACCATCCCTTCATGATCAAAACACTTAAGAAAATTGGTATAGGAGGGACATTTCTTAAACTGATAGAGGCCATCTACAGTAAACCCACAGCCAACATTGTAATGAATGGAGTTAAATTGAAATCATTTCCATTCAGATCAGGAACCAGGTGAGGTTGCCCCTTGTCTCCACTGCTCTTTAACATTGTAATGGAAGTTTTAGCCATTGCAATTAGGGAAAAAAAGGAAATCAAGGGTATCCATATAGGGTTAGAAGAAATCAAACGTTCACTCTTCGCAGATGATGTGATTGTATACCTGGAAAACACCAGGGAAGCTACTACAAAATTCCTAGAAGTGATCAAGGAATACAGCAGTGTCTCAGGTTACAAAATCAACACTCATAAATCTGTAGCCTTTATGTACACCAACAATAGCCAAGCTGAAAAAATAGTCAAGGACTCTATTCCGTTCACAGTAGTGCCAAAGAAGATGAAATATTTGGGAGTTACCAAACAAAGGACGTGAATGATCTCTACAAAGAGAACTACGAATCTCTAAGAAAAGAAATAGCTGAAAATGTTAACAAATGGAAAAACATACCATGCTCATGGCTGGGAAGAAGCAACATTGTTAAAATATCCATTCTACCCAAAGCAATATACAATTTTAATGCAATTCCTATTAAATCTCCATTGTTATACTTTAAAGATCTTGAAAAAATAATACATTGTTTTATATGGAATCAGAAAAAACTTTGAATAGCCAAGACATTACTCAGAAATAAAAACAAAGCAGGAGGAATTATGCTACCAGACCTCAGATTATACTACAAATTGATAGTGATCAAAAGAGCATGGTACTGGCACAAAAACAGGGAGGTAGATATATGGAACAGACTAGAGAACCAAGAGATGAACCCAGCTACCTACCATTATTTGATCTTTGACAAGCCAATTAAAAACATTCAGTGGGGAAAAGATTCCCTATTTAACAAGTGTTGCTGGGTGAACTGGCGCGTGACCTGTAGAAGATTGAAACTAGACCCACACCTTTCACCATTAACTAAGATAGACTCTCACTGGATTAAAGATTTAAACTTGGCAGTACCTGTGGCTCAAAGGAGTAGGGCGCTGGCCCCAAATGCCGGGGATGGCGGTTCAAACCCAGCCCATGCCAAAAACTGCAAAAAAAAAAAAAAAAAAAAAAAGATTTAAACTTAAGACATGAAACTATAAAAATACTACAAGAAAGTTCAGGGGAAATTCTTGAAGAAATCAGCCAGGGTAAATATTTTATGAGGAGGACTCCCCAGGCAATTAAAGCAGCATCAAAAATACACTACTGAGACTTAATCAAACTAAAAAGCTTCTGCACAGCCAGGAACACAGTTAGTAAAGCAAGCAGACATCCCTTAGAATGGGAGAAGATATTTACAGGTTATGACTCTGACAAAGGTTTAATAACTGGAATCCACACAGAACTCAAATGTATTAGCAAGAAAAGAACAACTGATCCCATCTCAGTGTGGGCAAGGGGCCTGAAGAGAAACTTCTCTGAAGAAAACATGTGCATGGCCTACAGACACATAAAAAAATGCTCATCATCCTTAATCATCAGAGAAATGCAAATCAAAACTACTTTGAGATATCATCTAACCCCAGCAAGATTAGCCCACATCACAAAATCCCAAAACCAGAGATGCTGGCATGGATGCAGAGGAAAGGGAACTCTTCTACATTGCTGGTGGGAATGCACACTAATACGTTCTTTTTGGAAAGATATTTGGAGAATACTTAGAGATCTAAAAATAGATCTGCCATTTAATCCTATATTTCCTCTACTAGGTATATATCCAGAAGACCAAAAATCACATTATAACAAAGATATCTGTACCAGAATGTTTATTGCAACCCAATAATAGCTAAGTCATGGAAGAAGCCCAGGTGCCCTTGGACCCATGAATGGATTAACAAGTTGTGGTATATGTACACTATGGAATATTGTACAGCCTTAAATAAAAATGGAGACTTTACCTCTTTCATGTTTACATGATGGAGCTGGAACATATTCTTCTTAGCAAAGTATCTCAAGAATGGAAGAAAAAATATCCAATGTACTCAGCCCTACTATGAAACTAATCTATAGCTTTCATATGAAGGCTGTAATCCAATTATAGTACAAGAATATGGGGAAAGAGGCAAAGGAGGGGAGGGAGGAGGATGGGTGGAGGGAGGGTAATCAGAGGGATCACACCTACGGTGCATCTTAGAAGGGTACAGGTGAAACTTACTAAATGTAGAATATAAATGTCTTAACACAATAACTAAGAAAATAGCCATGAAAGCTATGTTAACCAGTTTGATGAAAATATTTCAGATTGTATATGAAACCAGCACAATGTACCCCATAATTGCATTAATGTACACAGCTATGATTTAATAAAAAAGAAAAAGAGAGAATGAATGCATTTAGAAATAAAAGGAAAAGATCATTTAATCATGAGTGAAGTAGGTTTTAGAGTCTTGAGTGGAAAAGTCCAGAATTCTGGAAACTGATCCATAAGAGTTTTCCTGGAGTAGAGTCCATAGTATAAGAAGTACCTGAAGAAGTAGACTAAGTAGAAGCCCCATATGAGGAACATTTGTTAAATGCCTAGGGAGGGAATCAAACCAAGTAGAACTTGCTGGCCAGGATTGCCATTTTCCCATAGGTGGAAACTAGGGCCCCCACCTAGAACCTCAATACTCAGTATGCCAAAAGTCCCATTTTGGTCTGAGTAAAAACTATCAGATTCTGACCTAGAATTGTTTGTCTCTACCTCATTTGACCACCTAATGAGGATGTCCTCCCAGAAAGCATCAAAGTTACATATTAAGATTTTGGAGATATACATTAAGTCGAGCACCCAGGAGGCTATAACAAACTGATCATCATGTGGAGGAGGCCAACATAAGGAACTAGGCCTACTGTACTGAATGTACATGTGCTGCATGTCTGGTCTATGAACTTAGGTCAATTTAAGGAGATGGTCAATGGAGAGATGTGGTCAACTTTGGAGGCTCCAGAGCATAATTAAAAACAAAATCTTCTTCCACCCCAGAAAACCTCTCCATAAATATAATAAAGGAAAAAAACGGTGTTATTATGGAATAAGCATTAAACTAGAATTTGATACACATCACAGGGCAATCCACTAAGAAACTAAAAAGACAGAAAAGAAATCAAAGCCTTTTATGAAGCTGATACAACTCATTATCTATACAATCTCTAAATAGACAAAAATTACTCAAGTCAGACTTGACAGCACTATTTATTACATACAGTTTATCCTAAATTTACCTGTTAATTGGGGTGACCATCTGCATTATTTAATTGGTTTCAAACAAAGAAAAATAAATATTTCATATCTTTTTGACAAAAGGTAGTTTTGCAACTTGGAGCCAGGCACCCACTGACGTTAGGTTTCTACACTCCCACAGAAACTGGGATGTCAGGGTACTGTTTCCCTTGATGTTTATATTTCAAAGTGATGGTTTTCAGGTCCTCAAGAAAGGCATTTGGATCATAAACTTGGTAGGAAGCTTATTTAGTTTCTAAAATAATTAACATACATCCTAAAAATACAAAGAAATTATAAATTTCCTATAGTAAATGCTCTAACAAAGGAATGGGGGACAAGTCTCTTTCTTTATGTTTAACAAGGAGAATTAAGCCTTTTTTTCTGTATTAATCTGAAATCCAAACAATTAAGCCTCTGATTGTCAATTTTCACGGTGTTCTGACAAAGTGCTCAGGGATCCCTGTACCTGTATGCAGTGGTATAGAGGAGTCTCTGTGCTGGTGGTTTTCATGGTGGCAGTGCATGAGCATGGTAGAACTCTCTCACATGGGACAGCAACAGTGACGACCATTCCAGTAATGAGAACAATGCTTAGCCTGTAATACTTGGTTGATAAAATATTGAAAAAATTATAATAAAAAGAAGATAATCTGAATTGTGGCTTAAATAAAACTTCACGTATATAATGCATTTTAATGGCCAGTGTCATTGTTTGAGTCATTAAGAAAAATTTAATAATGTAACTATTTCTCTCCCTTAGGGGCCAACCTGTCTCTTTTGTACCTGGTGGATTGTGAAATACTTTTTTCCTACCTATACTGGATTCATAGACTCATATTTTTTTAACTAGTGCATGAGAATTATAACTCTATACCACAATACCTAGAGAAAGTTATGCAAACCAAATGAAACAAGAAATGGAAAAGTACCTCTAAAAGTTAAAGTGAAGCATTACCATTCTTGGAAATGAAATGAATAGTAATAATTCAAAGAATGATCATTCCAAAAGACACACATATTAGGCTTTCCAACACATATTTAAGTTGGACATTTGAATAGGTGCTATTCTCTGAGAATGTTGACTGAATGAGCATGTTAGAAGAGGGTTTGCAAACGCCTTTTTAATTGTAATGCATCTCATGTTTCCTTATAGAAAGATAACACATAAACAGCAACATCTTGGTGACTATCCTCGGAAAACTTAAGGTTTAGGCCAGGGATGGTAGCTCATGCCTGTAATCCTAGCACTCTGGGAGGCCTTGCTTGAGTTCAGGAGTTTGAGACCAATCTGAGCAAGAGCTAGACTCTGTCTCTACTAAAAAAAAAAGAGAGAGAGAGAAAAGAAAAAAAATCTAGCTAGGAGTTGTGGTGAGCTCCTGTAGTCCCAGCTACTTGGGAGGCTGAGGCAAGAGGACAACTTGAGCCTAAGAATTTGAGGCTGCTCTGAGATATAATGATACCACGGCATGCTACCCAGGACAATAGAAAGAGACTCGAAAAAGAAAGAAAGAAAAACTTACATTTTATTATCTTCCATAAGCACTTGTGACTGGCAAAACAAAACAAAACAAAACAAAAATGAACCAAAAAATAAAACAAACAAACAAAAATCATCACATTTTTCAAATTCCACTTGCGGGGACACTGGTTATAGTTAAAATCACCTATATCTTAAGATAAAGCTAATTTTTTCTCACATTATTATCTCTGCAGACATAAAATTCAAATATCTAATTTGATTTTTTATTGTATAACTTGGCTCTTACAATCAAATCACAAACTTCATCTGAGGAATTTATTGGGGAAAAAGTAACCTCTGGAATTTATCCAAGAGTATGTAAATATGATCCAACTCCTAAATGTTCCCTGTTCTTATCTAAGATTCTGGATAATTAAATTTATACTACAATGATAATCCTAAAGTTTGAAAGGTTTTCAAATTTTCAATAATGTTGCCAATTATATTAAACAGGATTTTAGTGATACAATGATTCCATTGCACCCCATTTTTTTGGAAAGTAATGATCTAGGTGATCTACATAATCTTTGTAATGTAGTAAATTCTAATTGAGAGAAATATTCAGTCTATTAAAATTTCTTCCTAAACATACTCCTAAAAATATACAAGCTTACTATTCAAAATATTTTTGATTATATCAAGAAAATATTAATATGTAGATGTGTTGGCATAAGAGTGAGGGGATTTTTTTCTTCTCATCTAAAGGTTCAAACATACTAAAAGGAACTCACACTAGACAGGTTTATGGGGGAAAGCATATAAATTTATTAATAGGCGTAGGAACAGGGACTATACTATATACGTGTGTGATCATGTGTTATTCTTAAAGTATAATTTATGCTAGTAATAAAGGGTGGTTGAAATAGTTTGTAAACATATCAGGAGAGATTCACCCTCTAACAGATGGTGACTACAGAACTGTGGTTAGTTCCACGTTAATAATAATCTCCTTGAGAACAGCAAGGCTGGGCTTCACAATAGAGCAGTGGGCTGTTGTCAAAGATTAAAGGACTAGGTTCAAGGACTGTGTTCAAGGTTGGTCTAAATGGATCTCCAGAGTGTTTCCTGTTGGACTTTATCCTACAGACAAACTGTCATGTTTTAGTTGGTCCATAACGTTCCTCAGATGAATGTACAGACAATGCCCTGGAAATAAAAGCCTTCTTAAGAGAAATGCCCTTTCAAATACGTTTTAAACATGAAGAAAATTAATAATAAAATAAAATGTATTACACTGAATACTGAATTCAATCCCATGATAACACAAACATGCCTGGATTAAAGGCATCTGTTTAATTCAGGAAAGGCTCTACCAAAAAGGGAATGGAGTTCAGCTTAGGAAGTTTGCTTTTAAACACATTAATCTGACATTAGTTGTCAGTTGTGCTGCTTCCATGTGTTGAAGCTCCCACCACAATCTATAGCACTTAAACGTGCTGAACTCTGGAAGCCTCAAGCTCTCTCTGATCTTCCTTTCCATCCTCTGGCTCTCCCAAAGCACAGGAAAAGGTTATTCTCTGAAGTTGCCTTTTCTGCCTAAAGTCTGGACTTGCCCAAGAAACAATCACCTCTAGTCTTTTCTTTGATGTTTTAGTCAATGAACTCACACCACAGCAGGAAAGACTGAAGTCTGTCCACAGACTTTTGTCACAAACCATTTTCTGCTCTGTGAGCACAAAGTCTGTCCCAGGCCATTGTATGTTCTCCTAATCCACTGAATTCCTTTAAAAATCATTAATGATAACCCTGAAATCATCCTCGCTTCCTATCGTCCTTGTCAATTTATTTTTCAGCAAGTCTTAGGAGGGCAAGAGGGAAATTTTCCCTTGGCTGTTACACGTGTTTAATTTACTCTGGATGTTCAACCTAAACGTGAACGTCAACAGATCTGCCAATTCAGATGTCAGTAGGACTATTGTGGAGAAATCCTTATAATGTAACAGTACTAGGAACATTGGAGTCACAGATGCTAACAGTGAATCAAGATTGGGAAATATGGGCAGCTTATAGAAAATAGAATGTGACCTAAAATAAAATTTTAAGGCTCCCCCTAGTTGGCCCTAGGCTGACTGACTAGACTCCATCTTAGCTAAAAAGATCCCTAAAACAGGGTTCCTAACCCTGAGAAAGGACATCAGACAGGCCTCATCATGCCTCCTCCTAAATTAGACACGTCCTTTTAAACTCATTATCAGGCCTAAGGCTATGCAGGACCTCTTGCAGGTCCTCAATTTGCACAACAACTGAATGAGTCAGTCCTGTACTTTGTCTCTAATGAACAGAACTTTTATCTTAAGCATTCCTTTAAACTGCTTTCTGGTCTTTTAGGTTCAGTCTAACTCTTTCATCCAATTGTCAGCTCAGTCAATTTTCAGCTAAAAAAAATCTTTAAATCTACCTATCACCTTTAAGCTCCCCTTGCTTCCAGATGCCCCACCTTTTGGAGCCAAACCAATGTATATTTTCCACATTGATGGACATCAATGATTCCAATTGATTTAGGACATCACCTGTAATTCCTGTCTCCCTAAAATGTTTAAAACCAAACTGTAACCCCACCACCACAAGTCTCCTTGCTCAAGGTTTCCTGGGTGTGGCTCTGGGTCATGGTCCTCAAATTTGGCTCAGAATAAACTTCCTTAAATTATTTTACTGAGTATGGTTTCTTTTCCATTGACAAGTAGAACTATACACTTATTTTGTAGCAGTTCTTTCCTATAAAGAAAATAATCTCCTAAAAAGAATGTGCAGGACCTTCATTAAAAAGGCAGAATCCCAGGACAGAAAATATGGAAAGGACATTGATAGGTCAAAGACCGAAAATAAAAGATTATTCTGGGATGGGAACAAAAGGAAATGGTGTCCAGGTTCTGTGTGGGCAACATCGACCTTTATTTCCATCCAGGAGTGGGTGAGCTGACCTTGAGAAAGAAGTCAACATGTGGATTAAAGTGTATGGAATTTTAAGAGGTCAGAAAGATGGGTATTGGCACATTCCCTTTCCTGGGTGGGCATCTGTCAAAAGGGTGGGGCTAGCCCATTTACCTTTCCTAGGTGGGACATCCAATTTGGGCAGGTCCCTACATTTGACTCTATCATCCCCATCTTGATAGTCTACTATGAGGGAAGATGATGGGTGTGGTATCTCTTTGACTGCTTCCTGTAGGAGAAGGCAGGTGTGGACTACATGTAAGGAAAGAACAAAAATGAAAAATGGGAGAGGGAAGGGAGTGGCAGTTACAGGAATTTTCTTGGGCTTTCAGTTTGAACTGGTTGATATCCATGTGAGGCAAGGGTACGAGTGGTTGTTTTCTGGGTGACTGCCTGATCAACAAATCAAGAGATGAGAAGGAGGATTGCTGCTCCAAAACTAGGAATGAGAAAATTAGGGGCCCTAGAATAGGAAATAACCAAGGAGGCCGTGATTCCAGCACCACAAGGATGGAGTAACCTGAGGGTGCAGTAAATTATCATTAATTGCCACCACCGAGATCTCTGTTTGTTTTAGAGGGCCTTCATAGGGCGGCAGCATAGAAAAAGTTGCTCTCATGTTTATTAGAAAAGAGATTGGCTTACCTTCCACTAATAAAATACTCAGAGTTTAGTTTTCCAGGACAGCATCGAGGGGCATCCTGACTTTCTGGGGATTGCCAGTCTTTCGCAGCTAGGCTTAAAAGATCAGGAAATTTGCTAGCTGCTGGGAAAGACTGCAAAACCAGATCTTCAGTCTGACCTGGGCAGTCAGACTTCCAGTGAGGACCTTCGCAGGCTGGACATAGTTTGAGAAAACGTTTAGATTTGGGCACTGCTTTTGCCCAAAGGTCTGGTTTGCTGCACATAAAACATGGTCCCAGGGGAGATTCTGTTTTTCCATAGTGCCCCCACAGAGTTTCAAGAAGTAGCCAGGTTTTGTCTAATGTCAGAAAGCCAATAACTGGATCTCTGAGAGGCACTACTGCACCTTGAAGGCCACATCAATGAGATCTCGCTGGGGGTGTGAGGGCCCTGGGGGAATTTTTGAGTTCTGCCATGTTTCTTTTCTCTCCCAGTTCCACTATTTTTTTTCTCTACCACCTGTGGTGGAGGGCGGGTGGGGGGCAGTGGAGAGAAAGGGGGATGGGGAGGAATTCTGCAGGTAGGAATGAGGTTGAGGGAGGAGGGGCTGAAGAGGGGTGGGGGTGATCTGCCAGGTAGAAAGAAGGCAATGGAGATTTGGACGTATGGGGAAAGCAGGCTTGACCTGTAAAAGGAAGATCTGAGAAGGTTCATAAAACAAATATAAAGAAGGAATGTTTCAGAGGAGAAGAAAGGCTTGGATATAGGGAATCTCTGAACATTTGCCTAATCTCTGACAGTAATTATTGAGATCAGTGAGGAGTGAGATGTTAAATGTGCCATCAACGCCTGGCACATTCAGGCCACTGGGAACCATTGTCTAGTCTGTGTGTGGTCAAAGTAGTATTACAGAAAAAACTAAAGCATTTAGGTTTAAGGTCATGATAAAGCATTAGAGGCATTAGAGGTGAGTTAAAAGTCAGCTTAAAGATGAAGGGGGAATCTGTGACTGAGTGGTACCATATCAGAAACTAGAGGTAAAAAATAAATGAGGTTAAAGTGAGAACTCCTCCTTACAGGCTCTCTTTACATTCTCACTGAGGGCTGGGGTCAGAGGGGCCAGGCCTCCACATGTGACCTTGAACAAGCCAGAGAAAAGTGGCCCAGGCCTGCAAGAGGGCATCCCCATACATAAGGCACTGGATGGGCAAGCTTAGCTTGCCGGAGTGAGTCCATAGGTGGCCAGGGCTGGGATCAGGGAGGCACTAGGCCTCTGCATGTGAAACCATCCTTAACCAGCCAGAAAAGTGGCCCAGGTCCACAGTAGGGTGTCCCCAAACATGAGGCACTGGATAGGTGAGCCTTACTCACTGGGGTTAGGCATGGACCACCACCAATAAATGGATGAATTTGGGGAAGGGGTCAGAGGGGCTCCCCATTTCCCTTTGTCTTGTTGGAATAAGAGTCCATCTAGTTGGGTCTGAGGGGTGTGTTTTGTCCTTCCAAAGGGGCATCTCCCCAATCTGAGTCACGGCACCAAAATGAGAGGTCAAAGACCAAGAATAAAAGATTATTCCAAGACCTGAATATCCAGGTTCTGTGTGGGCAACATCAGCCTTATTTCCCACCTAGGTGCAGGTGAGCTGAGCTCAAGAAATATGTCAGCACGTGGGATAAGATGGATAGGGATTTGAAAGGATTTGAAGGGTGGGTGTTGGCATATTCCCCTCTTGGGTGGGACATCAATTGGAAAGGTGTGGCTGGCCCATTCCCCTTTTCTAGGTGGGATATCCGATTTGGGCGGGTCCGTTGTATTTGGGAGGGTCCCTACATTTGACTTTATCAGACATCTAGTTACTTCTATGGAATTTAACATTCCTCATTGGCAAAATCCTGGGGCTGGTTATTAAATATCTGGATATTCAAGGTAATTAGTGGGAACTAACCCAAGTTAATTAAGAAAAATGAGGACACATTAACCATGGTGTAAGCTAAAGTGCCAGAGAACAGCAGCATGAGTCCTCCACTACTATCTTGTACTAATTATTGACCTTGGGCAAGTTGTTTAGTATCACTGATCTTTCAATATTTTCATTTGTGAAGTTGATGTAATAAATTGTGTTCAGGATTAATATTACAATGAGCTAATGATTGTAATGTATAGCACACTGTTTCCTCTCACTGTGTGGGGATAATCACTATTAATATGCAAAACAGTTGGGAAAAAAAGAGAAATACTTGTGAAGGAGCTTATAAAATTCTTAAACAGGGTGCAATTAACATTTATATAAAGTCATGCAGATTCCCAGAAAGAGGGAGCAGGTGACTTATGCTTTAGGATGCAGAAAGTAGACATTCCTACTTAACAGAAAGAATTCATATACAAAGAGTTCTCTTAACCTAGCTATCATACAAGTTAGAGCTATTTGGCTTTGCTTGCTTCCAACTTATAACCATTATATAACATACTGACCTGAACTGTGAAACACTACTTAAAAATGTCACTAAAATGTCATTACTAAATAATCTGTCTAGCTCTAAGATCTAGGAAATCTGGAACACATGAGAAAAACCATCAGAAAGGATTGATAAATGTTAACCCAAGAGTGGAGAGTCTAGGTTGAGGTCTTATGGTGTTATTGTCCTTTGTAAGGATAATCCATTTTACTAGGATTGTTCTGTGCTTTCCAAAATATTATCAAAGTGAAACAAATTCTATAGAAGTAGCTTGAATGTCTTTATTTCTTTCATTATCCTTAGAAAAATGCTCAGTGCTGAAAATCATGAGCTTTTGGTGGCTTGCTAGTAAAGCGGCTTTTATCCACTCATGATAGTTTCTTCTGTTTCAAAACAGAAGAGAGAGCTTTGGTGATCATGGTTACACAGTATAAATATTGAGGCCACATGCTGTCCCCTGCTGTCATTCAGGAGTTCATTTCTTCACAGTTCATCTACTTTGCAACATCTAATTGCCTCAATTACCAGAAAAAAAGTGATTTCCTGAACACAAATGTTCTTTCATTAGCTTCTGAAGGAAGTCACTTTCTAAGACGCTCCACCCTATCTGTCAATCATAATGTGCCAGAGCTCTTTTCAAAAGCATTTCTGCATTGAGAATTCATTTGAATGTCAAAGCATGCTTCTAATTACAAGCTTATTTTTACCATGGTATACCTGAAATGTCCAAGGATTAAATTTGATACCCTAGATCTTACTAAAATGTGAAAGTCCAGAATGTTTCATGCATTGTAGAAAGTGTTGGGGTCAGGGGTCCCAGTTCCCCAACCCGGGGGGACTTCATTCTATTACTTGGCTGAGCTACAAAGTTCAACCAAGGAAAGATAGTAATTAAAAGTAAAAACAAGTGGAAACTGGAAATAAAACCAGAGTAGCACAGACAGTGTGAATAGAGAGCAAAGTAACTTGCGTGAGTTTAGTTAAGAGCACTTCCAAAGAGAGTTGGAAGTGGGTCCTTCCCATGGAGGAGAAAAGGTGAGAGAGATGGAGATTCAAAGGCCTGCAGGGGTATAAATACCCACTCTGTTTGAAGTTGGTTGCAAGTCTTTCATTGACCTCTTTGTGTCTCCAGGCAGTATTGCCCTTTTCTATTGGTCATTGATTGTCTCTTTCTATTGGTCATTAGTTACCCAGGTTATTTTTTATCCTCATTTTTATTTGCCCTCCAGACTTCCTGGTTGAGCAGGCCAGGTTTTCCTCCTACTCCCTCAAGGCTCCTTTCTTAATGTCCCCTCTCAAAATGAATCCTAGATGGGGAATGATATGTTTAACACATTAGGAACCCTCAATCAGATCAGAGGTGAATCTGGAAACAAAATCAATCATTCTCTCTGGGGTATGTATCAGAATATTGATTAGCAGGAAAGTGGCTATCAGTAAGAAGTAGAATTGCCCTCTTCCCCCAAGGATGGTGAGGGAGATTTCCATTCTTAAAAAAATAAAATAAGAAAGAAAGAACAGGAGATAAACTACCTATGGTAGAAAAAGGCAAAATCACAGCGACAGACTGCAGCCTTGGTGTGGGCTTCTCATCTGTGACACAGGTGGCCTAATTCACACCCGTTGGAGGAAGCCAGGCACACTGAATAAGCCAGGACTAGAAGGGCCTGTGCAGAACAGAAAAGAAGCTCCTCCCAAGGGGCTGGCCCCTAGGTCAAGGAGAAAAAGTAGGGTCTGTCTGCCTCCACTGAACCCTGCTCTTACCCAGGCCTGCCTTTCCTGACCTGCCCTCATCCTGGCCTACTGCCATAGCAAAGCATAGGTACTCACAATCAGGAAAAAAAACATCTATTTCACATTTTCTAACAACTTATCAACCCATGTGGCCACTCTCTGTTTTCCTCTCTATCCCTTGATACCCCTTATAGTTTCCTAGCTAACAAGTTCACTTCATGCTTCTGCATCTTGAGTCACAGGTCTGCCTGGTCCTACCATGCAGGCATATCTGTGTCTCCCTTCTTCCCTGGACAAATGTCTCTTTATTTTTTTAAGCCTCCATTCAAGCGTTATCTCCAGAAAACCATTGTTGGCATCTTTCTGTCTCAAACCCCATAAGCTGAACAAAATGTCTTTGTCACTGCCACATTAGTTCAGTTGTATGCTTCTCTTTTGAAACCATAGGCTCTGAGGGCAGGCTCTGAGGGCATGCATCTCATACCTCGTGTCTCTAGCATATGAAAATTAAATGATCTGTTACCCGTGCCATCTTGAGTGGTGCCTGGCATGTGTCTTACACACAAGTGGGATCTGAACTATTTTCTTTATCAAGGTAATGCCCAAAGCACATTTCCTGCAAAAGCTTCCTATTATGGACCTGAATCAAGGGGCTCCTGAGAAAAAACAGATGATTTTCCCCAATTAGAAACTGAAGTCTGTGCAGATGGAACCAGGAACCAAATTGGCAATTCCACATAGACCTGTAATTTAAGTCAAGGCCTCTCAAGGATATTCTGGGACAGAATCCAGTGAATAATTAGCCAACATCATACTATCTTTGATATAAACTCAAATGGACAGGGATCTTAATTCAGGAAGGAAGTACACACATTCATACACACCTACAAACTTCTTCAGGCAACAAAAAGACTAAAAAATATATCTCAATCCAGGCTTAAAAAGGGACTAGATTAGGTTAGCCAATACATTGGCTAATTACAATAACCACCAGGAACCACAAATATTACTAGCACTGATATCGATTCTAGACTAGAGACATGATTTTACAACCACAGATGCCCCACAAAATTGCACATATTAATAGTTATAGAGCTTGTGCTTTTGTTTCCGTGAAAACTAGAATATGAGTTCCTAGCTTCTGCTGTGGCAGAAAGGGCTTAGTAAGACTGTATATTCCCAAGCCTAATGAGGATATTTAAGAAATTGGTGGTAACCTGAAAATATGACAAATGTCCACCTTACATACATAACCCATGCATTTCTCAAAGCCACTCAATGAGAAAACTTAGAGATGACAAAGGTGAGGCACAGTGGGCAATAACCTGTCCAAGGCTAGTAAGATTAGAATCCAGTTCTTTTGACTGCAAACCTCATAGTTCTTCATGTGATATGTGCTGTCTCAAAGGAGAAGGCCCAAGGCCACCCTGAAAAATGATCATAGACAGTAGAAATAATCTCAGAAAAACTGTTAGGGGTATGAAGCTGAGCCTCCACCTACCTTAAATACAGTTCTCAGAGTATCATGACACTCCTCGGTTACCCAGTAACTTTGGGGCTGCCTCATCAGTGGACATTCAAGAAGCCCTCCTCCCATTGCCTCACACATTTCCTATGCATTTTTCCTTCCCACAATCTGAGATATGCATTTACAATGCAGAAGGATGAAATGCTATTTTTTTTTTCCTCCATATCACAGGAAGGAGAGGGTTGTGTGGATTAACACATCACCTGTCAAATTTTTTTCTAAATATAAAGCTTCCTTTACTTTCCTTGCCCCAAATTCTGATGTCCCCTTTCTTTCTGTCCAATTAACCACTAATTTATTTACATAACCATAATTTATTTACATACATATGTTCTCTGCCTATTTCCCTGCTTGCCTTGCTATGGGTGTTCAATGGTAACTATGTGGGTTGAGAACTGGGAGCTGTGATCTCTGGTCCTGTCTGTGAATCTGGGAAGGCTACTTTCCTTCTCTGTCTCAGCTTCCTCGGGAAGAAAGAGGAGGGGCCGCAGAGGGGTGCTGACATCTACTGACGCTTCTTATCTTTAACAGTCTAGCATTTCTGTCCTGTCCTGGATAATTCACAAAGCATCTGGAAGGAACACATGAGATAATGTATTTGAAAGTGCTGTGAACAATATACAGCATCAGAGCAATGTAGCATTATTTAAATCTACCACCCGCTAGCCCATTTTTTTGAGTTCCTGTAGCATTGCATGCCCAGCCAAGAACTCTCTTATCCCCACTACCCACATTAGGTGATGATGATGGGAAAAATTGAAAGAAGAAAACACAGGCGAGTGGGAGAGGGCAGGTTTAGAAGATCCCTGTGATTTAAGCTCTTATATCATTCCAGTTTTCTAGAGATGATAATAGGGCTTCTGGCTCCGGTAGAAGAAATCCCTGTTCTTGAGAGATTTGCAATGGAACTTTGATGTTAGCAGAAAAATGTGCTTATGTCTATCTTTTCAAACACCTCATTCCATGTCCATCCCACACAGTAGCACTGTGCCAAGAATGACAGGAGCAGGCAGATAAGTCATTTCACCAACAGTGACAACATGGGCCCTCATTTTAATTTAATCATCAGGATTGACAGGATTTTTGCCTGGTAACAAATCACCAGCCCTCTTGCCTGTGCTAGTTTTATATTAGATTGAGTCCCATCATCCTTCACACTGCATTACATCCTTACCTTCACTGGGAGGAAACCCAATTTGCTCTGGATCCTTTGCATACCTTTCGATGATAGTAGCCAGTTATTTTTCTGAGGCAAGCTTCCAGTAAATATTCAGGGAGTGATTTTGTCAGGTCTTGATTATAGATTCCATTTGAGTGAGGCTGACATTTCTGAAACTTGGAAAAACTACTAAACCTTTTCTAAGAAAACAAATTGCTTTAACAATAAATGTTCCTATGATCAAGTGCTCACACCCCCAAATACACATAGTACTTTTTTCTTGCTCACCCTAATGAAAGGGCGTAAAGCAAGGTATGTGGTTCTCTAAACTCTTCCTATATGGAGAGATGTTTTGAACAAAACTGTGAATTAAGAATGGATAGACTGTTTTAATCACAGGGGTCTTTCTTTTCCTCACCTTTCTGGGTCCTCTTAACCCATCCTCCTCTTTCAATACTCTGTAGGCAACAAGCTTCAAGCTGTGCACAGATTTAACTGTTGCACTATGAATCAAAAGGCTTTCACTCACGTACACATGAATGAAAGGAAGACTCTCAAAAAGGGCAAAGTGTCTAGATCAAAGTAAGCAATAACTAAGGATGTAGTTTCGGAGATCAAGTGGGGGAAATTTTTTTTAATGCTCTTTAGATCATTCTTGATTAGTAACAATTTCTTCTTCATCATCATCTCCACATTACCACCAACTATAACAGAAATTGGGCAAAGTTTAAGGGCCCCTGCCCTGGGGGAACCTGCCATCTTATTAGAGGCAAAATAGAAGCAAGTGTCTCTGGGCCTCTCACTGTACCACACACCTCACACACTTTGTCTCCATGAGTTCCACAACAAGAAGGTAAACTACAAATTGTGTAGTTTTTTAAATTAATCTCTAATATTTAGTTACTTGTCCAAGTGGGTACACCTAATAAGCAATGGACAAAAATTTAAATTTGTATTTAGACATCAAAGTTTCCTTTTTCCCCACTATACTCCAGTTCCTCACATGCACGACATCTTGTCAATGCTATACATTGTGCACCTTACCATTCATTGCCCTTTCATTGACTCACGATGTTGGGCTTCCCTTGCAAGAGGTATTTAATCTCCTTGAAGAGAGGGACAATGTCTTGTCCTTTCCCACCACACATGATAGATGCTGATATGAAGGTTCACAATGAAGCATGGAGAGGCATGTAATAGGAATGTGTGGGTCAAGGAGTCAGGAACACAGCAAAGGAATTTTGAAGAAAGCAACTGTCAAATGTGAGTTTGAATAGGGATGTGAAGACAGAAAATACAGGCTATGATGAAAAGAGGCAAGGACAGTCCAGGCACAGCAAGAGGCCCATGAAGAGGAAGGAGGAACAATGTGTAGGGACGCACATGGTCACTAGCATCACAGAGGCTCAGCACCACCAGGACTGAGGAAACCAAGATGAGTTCAGATGCCAGAACCAAAGAAAAAGATATATCATGACAGTAAAATACAACAATGTTCCATGTTTGAGTAGATCCCAATGAGCTGTTCAAACTAGGGTGTGTTCCTTGGTAAACTCCATCAACCTGTTAGAGTGGACTCAGAGAACATCTCCTAACTAAGCATGATGTGTTCTCATACTGCACAGAATGTCACCATGAAGAACAAATGGCATCAGCTGTCACCATGCTGTAGCATTCCACTTTACAAAATGATATGTCATTATTAAGCAATAAGGGATATTGATTTCTCAGTGTGTTTCCACTTGCTCAATTGCCTTGGTTACAAGAACGATGTATATGTTATATGCAATGAGGAGACCCAGAATGTTTATCTTTGGGGTCCTCGATAATGTGCAACTTGTTCTTCAGTCTGCAAGTGATCAGATACCCTTACACCCACCTTATTTATTTATCTACTGATTATTGCCTTACTTATTTATCTATTGATTAGCTAATTGATTGATTGATGAAATGGTTTAAATGTGAGAAATCTCCTCATCTGTAGTAGAGATGGCCATATGGTGTGAGGAGTGGTCTGGAAGACAAGCAGGGTCTGGTCTCAGATTTAGGGTGAATCACCAAGTTACCTTTCCCTCTCTGCAAAAGGAAAAGATTGTACTAAATTATTTCTAAGATCCCTTTTATCACTAAAATTATATTATTCTCTAGAGCTTTAAAAGACATTTTTGAAAAATCAATAGATATTTATTTTGTGCCTAACATGAGTCAGGCATGGTTCTAAACCCTAGGGAACTGCAGTTTAAAAACAAAGACTCAGCCTTCCTGGAGTTTAACTTCTAATGGATGAAGATGGACAGCAAAAATAATAAACAAGAAAATATATATTATATCAGATGAAGGAAGTTCAATGAAGGGAAATTAACCAGGATAAATGGTGAGGAATTGTCAGGTAATAGGAAAGCCTTTGCTGATAGTCACCTCTGAGCAGAGGAAAAAATTGAGACAGTGGACCATGCAGATATTTGGACAAAGAGTATTTTAGGTGGAGGGAACAAATACAAAGGGCCTGAGGCAGGAGTGTAACTTGAAATGTACTGGATATCTGCTCTAGCATTTCCCAGCATGGACAGACATTTCAAAGTTCATCTGATCATTTCCACGTTCCCAGACTTGCCTTCTACTCCTGCTGTTGGATCAACACAGACTTGAACAAAATTGTAGCAGCGTTGGGGTATTCTGGAAAAAGCCTGCCCTCGTGTGTGTGAAAGTCCACAGTCAGCTCGCTGAACTGGACACACTGCAGAACAGCAGAACTGTTCAAGGAGCACATGTGAAGATGCCGTTTTCCTTAGAGTAAGACTGTCATCCACTTCACCAATAGTAAGCTAATTCTGAGACTGTTCCCCCACCACACAAGGGGAAAAGTTGCAACTTAGCCCTATTTGGGAGGAAGCTAAAAACCAAATCTGCTCTGTGAAGGTGGGGATGGTCTTTTGCCTAGGTGTCTACCACAAAAAGAGCATTTGTAATTACAGCCACAAAATCACCCTGTAAACACTTAATAGCTTAATAAGATTTTTAATAAGTCTATTTGAAAATGAGAAACCCTACTGTATAAAATGGGCCCATAAAATGTTATACAGCTGTGCTGTGTCTTCAAACAAATTGCAAACTGATCTCATCCAGTGTCCTGTAATATTGAATGCTCAGTTCAGTCCACTATACAGTTTTGGATACACTGGACTCCAAACATCCTTGGGAAAGATTTCAAATACCTCCAGAGAAGCCCTACAAACCAGAAGACTAGTGGCTGACCACACAGGCACTCCAGAAAAATCCATTTTCATGTTTACAGCTTTCCTCATTCCTTCACTTTACACTGAAACTCCTTTCCTCTGGATTCCTATTTTTTACATATCATTGTCATATTGGTTTAACATTTTTCTTTAGAATTAATGAATCACTTCTGTTAGGAAGAAGTTGCAAAGAATACTTTGCACTGCTGTACCTGGGCCCATACATAATCACCACTACCCAAGGTAACAGGAAATTAAATTTCATGAGATTTGTAAACCAAATGCTGTAGGAGTTTAGAAATAGAAGGAAGAATTGCAATTCTAAGTAATTAAGAAAGACTTCATGGGAATGGCAATATTTTTGGCAAGCTTTGAGGTGAGGACTCTCCAGAAGAATGAAAAATGCTATAGAGAGAAGGTGTTGGTGTGTTGGCAGAAATGTGAATAGTCTAACATGGTTTGGAGCAAGATTGATTTCAAAGGCATTAAAAGGAAAAGGCTAAAATGTATGGTGAATGTGAGATAATGAAAGAGCCACAGATGACATCACATTTATAGTGTCCCCTGCCTGATAAACAGCTGAGAATGTGTTGTTCTAGAGGAGAAGAGACCCTCCCCAGAGCACAACGCCATCTCTCTTGAAACCCTGAAGTCAATCCTGATCGTTCTGTGGCATACCCTCAATGCCCTGACACACAAATTAAGCACATGTCCTCCATCCACCAACAGAACTTGGTTTTATCTACCTTTTTATTTTTCTTATTATGCTTGTTTATTTGTTGCTTTGCCCTTTTCCTTGTTTTTCTTCTATTTCAGAAAAAGAAATTTGGGAAAGACTATAACACAACTCTAAGTTTTTCCTGGTAAGAAAGATGTGTACCACAACCATTTGAAGTTGGGCTTAGTAAAGATCCAGAAGCCAGTGCCCATGATACTACCTCCCTTCTCAGAGTAACAGGCTCTGATAGCAGATGTCCATTTACCTTACCACGTGCTATACCAGAAGCTAGCAACAGGTGTTAGATTTGGTGGTTGGGAAGAATGAGCAGGCATATGTCTGAGGGCTGAGTGGTTTAGCTGCCATCACTTTCTTTTCTAGGTAAGAGGACTCTGGCAGCTGGAGGTAACAGCTATCTTGGAAGAAAAAACATCACACTGAAATGATCATCACCACTTCAAATGGTGAAGTTGTTGACTTATTTCTGTTTTTTTAAACCTAAGGGATGCCTTTGACTTCTGCCCAAGGTGCTCACATAGTGATGTTGCCTGCAAAAGTGCTAAGGCAGAGTGAAGAAGTGGAAGAATTTCCCTCAGTCTCTATTCTTAAATGTGGCATTCTAAAAAACTCCATGTGTTTATTGGCTTCAAGTCACTTATGAAGCCAAGTCTTAGCTATGGGATTGAAAAATAGAATGGGTAATCAGAATGGATCTCAAACTGCAACAAAAAGGAAATTTAAATATCACAGACTCAGAAATTTGAAATCATGACCCCCAAGCATCTTCCAGATATCATTATGGGGACTCCAGATGGTTGGCTCTGCAAGCTGTCCAATCACCTAGAATGGCCATTTCTAGAGTCTCTGGAGAATAGGGGCCCTTACTCAAAAATCTTCTCCCTCCTGCTTCATACATGCCTGCATTCTCTGTGTCAAGGAAGCTAAGCAATTTTTTTTTTCTGAATTAGAGATAAAGCTGAAATGGCATCCAGGCATGTTGGCTCATGCCTGTGATCCCAGCACTCTGGGAAGCCGAGGCAAGTAGATTGCTTGAGCTCAGGAGTTCAAGACCAGCCTGAGCAAGAGCAAGACTTTACCCCTACTAAAAATAGAAAAAATAGCCAAGAATTGTGGCAGGTACCTGTAGTTCCATCTACTAGGGAGGCTGAGGCAGGAGGATTGCTTGAGCCCAAGAGTTTGAGGTTGCTGTGAGATATAATGATGCCACAGCACTCTATCCAGGGTGATAGAGTAAGACTGTCTCAAAGAAAAGAAAAACAAAAGCAGAATGGCAATTGAGTAGGGGACCATAAACAAAACAGACTCAATGCATTCTTCAAATGATATGACTAGTATCATCTTTTGCCAAAGGATGGATTTTAAACAAGGAGGGAAGAATGCCTGAGGACATTGAAGATCTTAATTGGTGAAGGAAAGAGTCTGGATACCTAAAATAAATCCCCCCGCAATCAATCCTTGGATTCAATCTTCTAAAATGTTGTTGAGGATTTTTTATGTGTAAGTTCACGAGAGATGTTGACCTCTTCTTTTTATATAGTTTTTATATGCTTTCCCTTTCCTTTTTTTTCTGTGGTAACACTGGCCTCATAAAATGAGCAAAGTATTTACTCTTTTTTTATTGTCTGGAAGAGATTATGTAAAATTCATGTTAATTCTGCAATGAATGTTGAATAAAACAGTGAAACCACTGTAGATCTGGAGATTTTTTTTACAGAATAGCTGTTTAGTTACAAATTCAGTTTCCATATTGTTATAGGGCTATGCAAATTATCTACTTAATATTGAGAGAATTGAAGTAGTTTGTGTATTTTGAAGAATTGGCCGATTTCATCTAAGTGGTCAAATATATGTTTGCAGAGATGGTCATCTCAATCTGTTATCATCCTTTTGATGTCTTCAGGGTTTGTAATTACGTCCTTTGTTTCATTCTTGATGTTGGTAATTTGCATATTCTCTCCTTTTTGTCTGCCAGCTTTGCTTAAGATTTGTTAGATTAACTGATAATTTTCATTTTCTTGATTTTTCTGTATTGTTTCTTTTTTCAGTTTCATTAATTTCTAGACTTAACTATTTTCTTCCTAGGATTGAGTTATTTTGCCCCTCTTATTCTAGATTCTTGAAGTGGGTGCTTAAATTTATGATTTGAAATTATCTTTTCTTCTTTATTGGAAGCATTTAGGGATAAACATTTTCCTATCAGAATAGGAACATTTTGTTTTTATTTCATTCAAAGTCATTTTTTATTTACCTCAAGACTTCCTCCTTGAACCATGAATTATTAAGAAATGAATTGCATGGTTCCCAAGTGTTTCAAGATCTTCCTGTTTTCTTTTTGTTATTGATTTCCAGTTTGATTTGATTGTGAAAGTGTTATTTCTAGCTCTTCCACCACACGATGCAGATGCCTCCTTAGCTGAGAAGTAGAGAAGTGCTTCCTTACCCATCCTCACACTGTCTTCACTGAACCACAAAGTAGAAGAGAAGGCATCCCTGTTATTGCTGGGGCCTGCTACAAGTTTTGTTTCTTCTAGGCTTCTTCTAACACCAGCCCAGCAAGGTTGGAAGGGTTGCTTGTCATCTTTCGGATTCTCTAAGTAGAGTGAGTAGGCTTTTATTGAGACTTTTGGTATGCTACCATACCATGCCAACTTCTCAAACACCCCTCTGGGAGATATAAAATCATGAAAAGAAAACCCAGGGAAACCACTACCTTGTCATTCTGTGGGTTCCAGATTCCCCATTTGATCTTCCCTGTCTCTACCTTTCAGTCTTTTTATGTTTTTTGTATAATTATTGTCCAGGGTTTTAATTGTAATTAATGGGAAAGATAGGAAAAGTAAGTCTACTCTATTTTCCCAGATACAAGAGTCCTCTTCTAGCCAACTTTTGAAGTTACCTCATTTGTCACTGACTAAGTGTTACACATAAATCCCACAAAGTGATGGTCCCATTGTACTCTGCATTGTCACACCATATCTGAGCAGCTAGATTTCATTTGCAGAGTCACATTTTTTAAATGAACATTAACCACTAATGTACAAAAAAGTAGTTTGCCATGAACAGAACTGCATTAGAAAATCTTGTCATATGAGGAATAGTTAAGAAACCTAGATCTTGTTGGTGTGTTAGACTAGCTGCCATCCACTGGGCGCAATTGGTGTTTTGTGAATCCTAAGGGCCCCAAAAGATTCATGGTCTCTAGCTAAATGAGGCAGTGCAGTCTTCATAAAAACGACTTGCTAATAATAATGACAACCCTATGTATTTTATGTAGCCAGAATATGGAAAGCTTTACAAATAGCCTCTCACTAGCTACAACCCTGTGACACAGGAACTAGGTAGTGTCCTCATCCTTAAGACATATGAGAACCAAAACTCAAAAAGTTGAGTAATTACCCAAGCCCACACAACTAAGGAGTAAAGTCTGGGTTCAGACCCAAGTTTATCTTACTTTTCAGAGGCATGGTCCTTAACCTCTGAGCCTCCTACCTTTCAGACAGAGCTTCTAAGAAATCAAACAGGCTGTATCTGACTCTGTAAAAGCATTTCATTATTAAATAAATATTTCTTTGCAAGCTGTGGTGTAGCATCTTATGGTGAAAAGATCTTTTATTACCTGGTTCATAAGAAAAGAATTAACTAGCTATCTGGTTCTGTTCTTTGCCTCTCAATAATTTAATCATTTTAAATTAAGTGAGATTTTATATATACCTCTGAGATGGGCTGGCCTTTCTTCTTCATGTATCCTAGTTTATTTACTTGAGAACTATATTTCTCAAGTGTTGCAGGAAAAGTATAGGAAAATTCACCACTGGAAAATTAGATCAAATTGTTGTGAGATTTTTTGTTTGATCACTTTTTTTTTTGCTGTTTTTCCCTTTACATTTTCCTTGTTTCAGTCTCTTTGAAGACTGTCTTAATCTACACGCATTGTATCTTTATTTATATTTTTTCTTAAGTCATAGCTGCATACATTAGTGCAATCAAGAAGTACAATGTGCTGGTGTCATATACAATCTGAAATGTTTTCATCAAACTATTTAACATAGCCTTCATGGCATTTTCTTAGTTATTGTATGAAGACATTTGTATTCTACATTTAGTAAGTTTCTCCTGTACCCTTCTAAGATGCACCATAGGTGTGGCCCCACCAATTAATCTCCCTCCACCACAACCTCCCCCCTGCCCTCCCTTCCCATATTCTTGTGCTATAGTTGGGTCATAGCCTTCATATGAAACCTTTAAATTAGCTTCATAGTAGGGCTGAGTACATTGGATACTTTTTCTTCCATTCGTAAGATACTTTGCTAAGAAGAATATGTTCCAGCTCCATCCACGTAAACATGAAAGAGGTAAAGTCTCCATCTTTCTTTAAGGCTGCATAGTATTCTGTGGTATACATGTACCACAATTTGTTAATCCATTCGTGGGTCGATGGGCACTTGGGCTTCTTCCATGACTTAGCAATTATGAACTGGGCTGCAATAAACATTTTGGTATAGATGTCTTTGTTATAATGGGATTTTTGGTCTTCTGGTAAAGCGTGGTAAATTTTTCCATTTGTTAATACACCTAGTAAAGGAATTATAGGATTGAATGGCAGGTCAATTTTTAGATCTCTAAGTATTCTCCAAATATCCTTTGAAAAGTAATGTATTAGTGTGCATTCCCACCAGCAGTGTAGAAGTGTTCCCTTTTCTCCACATCCACACCAACATCTCTGGTTTGGGGATTTGGTCATGTGGACTTATCTTACTGGAGTTAGGTGATATCTCAAAGTAGTTTTGATTTGCATTTCTCTGGTGATTAAGGATGGTGAGCATTTTTTCATGTGTGTGTAGGCTGTGCACCTGTCTTCTTTAGAGAAGTTTCTCTTCAAGTCCTTTGCCCACCCGGAGATTGGATCACTTGTTATTTACTTGCTAATACGTTTGAGTTCTCTGTGGATTCTGGTTATTAAACCCTTGTCTGAGGCATAACCTGCAAATATTTTCTCCTATTATGAGGGCTGTCTGCTTGCTATATTTACTATGTTCTTGACTGCACAGAAGCTTTTTAGTTTGATCAGGTCCCAGGTTTGATTTTTGATACTGCTTCAATTGCCTGGGGAGTCCTCCTCATAAAATATTCACCCAAGCCAATTCCTTCAAGAGTTTCCCCTGCACTTTCTTCTAACATTTTGATAGTTTCATGTCTTAAATTTAAATCTTTAATCCAGTGAAAGTCTACCTTAGCTAATGGTGAGAGGTGTGGGTCCAGTTTCAGTCTTCTACAGGTCGCCAGCCAGTTCACCCAGCACCATTTGTTAAATAGAGAGTATTTTCCCCACTGAATGTTTTTAATTGGCTTGTCAAATATCAAGTAACATTAAGTAGCCAGATTCATCTCTTGGTTCTCTATTCTGTTCCAAAAATTTACCTCTCTGTTTTTGTGACAGTACCATGCTGTTTTGATCACTGTCAATTTATAGTAGAGTCTCAGGTCTGGTAGCATGAGTCTTCCTGTTTTGTTTTTATTTCTGAGTAATGTCTTGGCTATTCGAGGTTTTTTTGATTCCATATAAAACAATGTATTTTTTTTTTGAGATCACTAAAATATGACAATGGAGCTTGTATAGGAATTGCATTAAAATTATATATTGCTTTGGGTAGTATAGAGATTTTAACAATGTTGATTCTTCCCAGCAATGAGCATGGTAAATTTTTCCATTTGTTAACATTTTCAGCTATTTCTTTTCTTAAAGTTTCATAGTTCTCTTTATAAAGAGATTTCACATCCTTTGTTAGGTAAACTCCCAAATATCACATCTTCTTTGGCACTACTGTGAAAGGAATAGAGTCCTTGACTGTTTTTTCGGCTTGGCTATTGTTGGTATATATGGGTATACCAACATATACCATATACTATATATGTTGGTATATATGGATTTATGGGTGTTGATTTTGTAGCCTGAGACATTGCTGTATTCCTTGATCACTTCTAAAAGTTTTGTAGTAGAATCCCTGGTGTTTTCCAGATATACAATCATGTCATCTGCGAAGAGTGAAAGTTTGATCTCTTCTGACCCTA
>CAUYRH010029370.1:0-28099 GCA_963574655.1 Perodicticus potto
GGTGCTGTGGAGGGTGCCTGTAGTCCCAGCTACTTGGGAGGCGGAGGCAGGAGACTCGCTTGAGCCCAGGAATTGGAGGTTGCTGTGAGCTGTGATGCCACAGCACTCTATCCAGGATGATAGCTTGAGGCTCTGTCTCAAGAAAACAAACAAAAAAAAATTATTGGGCAGTGCCTGTGACTCAGTGGGTAGGGTGCTGGCCCCATACAGAGGGTGGTGGGTTCAAACCTGGCTCTGGCCAAACTGCAACAAAAAAATAGCCAGGTGTTGTGGCAGATGCCTGTAGTCCCAGCTACTTGGGAGGCTGAGGCAAGAGAATCGCTTAAGCCCAGGAGTTGGAGGTTGCTGTGAGCTGTGTGATGCCACAGCACTCGACCAAGAGCAATAAAGTGAGACTGTCTCTACAAAATAAATAAATAAATAAAATAAATAAAAAAAAATTATTAAGTAGTCAGTTTTCTTTTTCCCTGATGTCCAAGCAACTAACTTTATTTATTTATTTATTTTTTTGAGACAGAGCCTCAAGCTGTCACCCTGGATAGAGTGCTGTGGCATCACAGCTCACAGCAACCTCTAATTCCTAGGCTTAAGCGAGTCTCCTGCCTCCACCTCCCAAGTAGCTGGGACTATAGGCACCCGTCACAACGCTTGGCCATTTTTTGGTTGCAGCCGTCATTGTTGTTTGGTGGGCCCAGGCTGGATTTGAACCCGCCAGCTCAGGTGTACATGGCCGGAGCCTTAGCCCGTTGAGCCATAGGCACTGAGCCCAAGCACCTAACTTTAAATAGGTTCCTAATTTTTAAACTCCCCTGAATTTGAATTAGTTAAAAAGGTCATGCTCTGTGGAGAAGGTCGTCTGTAGTCAAATGTTTATTTTATTTATTTATTTTTGTTGAGACAGAGTCTCAAGCTGTCGCCCTGGGTAGAGTGATGTGGTGTTACAGCTCACAGCAACCTCAAACCGCTGAGGCAAGCGATTCTCTTGCCTCAGCCTTCCAAGTAGCTGGGACTACAGGCGCCCGCCACAACACTCGGCTATTTTTTGCTTGTAGTTGTCATTGTTGTTGGTGGGCCTGGGCTGGATTCGAATCTACCAGCTTCAGTGTATGTGGCTGGAGCCCTAGACACTTGAGATATAGGCACTGAGCCTGTAGTCGCATATTTAAAGAAGCTATTCCTTGGTTGAAACATTACCCAAAGGCCCCTTCTGCCTGCTTTCAGCAAGGCATTCAGACTTGTTGCTTTACAAAGGAAGGAAATCAGACTAGATCAGAGCCAGCATTTCCCATGTGCCTGGAGTTGTCCAGCCTTTCAATCAGAAATATTCTGGCCTGGGAGGCTCACAGAGACTATAAAGTAAAACAAAACGATGAAAATAAACACAATCCCTAAACTGTACATTTGAAACAGTAAACTTGAAGTAAATCTCAGTCAAAGATCAGGTGCCTGGATGAGAGCTGTTGAGCCCACGGTGGGCGGCACTCACAGCCACACAGTCAGTCATCTACAAAGTAAGCCAGTCTCTGGGTCCCAGGCTCAGGATCTCCTAACTATGCCTTTGGCAGAGACACAACTTCTTTTTTTTTTTGTAGAGACAGAGTCTTACTCTATTGCCTTCAGTAGAATGCCATGGCGTCACACAGCTCACAGCAACCTCCAACTCCTGGGCTTAGGCGATTCCCTTGCCTCAGCCTCCCAAGTAGCTGGGACTATAGGCGCCTGCCACAATGCTCGGCTATTTTTTTTTGTTACAGTTTGGCTGGGGCCAGGTTTGAACCCACCACCCTCGGAATATGGGGCCGGTGCCCTACCCACTGAGCCACAGGTGCCGCCCAAGACACAACTTCTATTTACTAGATCTTTCCACAGTGGTCACACCAGCGTCTGGGCTTCCCTCCTTTCCTGGCTCAGATAACACTGTGGGGACAATAGGTAGAGAAAGCCTGTTGGGACTCCCTCATCCGTTTGCTAAGGAAGATGATGGAGATGATTTGTCTTCAGGGCCTATTGTTTGTTAATCATCATCATCCAGGGAGACTGGAGATGGTTTTTCTTTTTCTTTTTTTTTTTGGCTGGGGCTGGGTTTGAACCCGCCACCTCTGGCATTTGGGGCCAGCGCCCTACTCCTTTGAGCCACAGGCACCGTCCCAGGGAGACTGTTTTTCTAAAAATAAAAACAAAAACCAGGAGTCACATTAAGTCAAGGGTTTGTCTGTAAATAAAGTAAGAGGAATTCTACATTGACTTCAAGATAACTTTCCCTCCTGGTTTCAGCATTACGCCTTGCGTGTTATTGCTTTTAAATCCAAATTGATGACAGGAAAGGAGACTAGAAGTCTGAAAAAACCGAACTGGTCTTGTGAAAGTTCTAGTTCAAGTTTGTGTTTGAACAAATACAATATTTTTTGTACTGACAGTCATCTTCTCTTAGGGGGCATAAACTATGCCTTTTCTATGTCCCAGCACTTTCTGGATATAAATAAATACAACTATGATCACAACCATTGGTTTGATCAATGGTGTATGTACAGTTCCTTGACTGTACATTGTGAAATCGGGCAGATGCTTCATGATAGGAAGAGACTCCCTGACACTGCAGGCAGGCCACTGTTTCCTCTCAGGCCTCAAGGTGGCCATGGGAAGCAGGTTAGTGAGCATTCTGGAGCAAGTGCTGTGTGGCTGGCTGGGCTCAGATACACACCTTGCGAGCGCTCTTCCACATGTTCTTCATGTAGGCGTAGGTCACCTGAGGGTGAACAGTCGGCAGAGGATGGTCAAGCTGCCGAGATGGATCAACTCCCAGGAGCAATACTAAGGTTTTATGAGCGAGAGCCTTAAAAACAACAGAGGTTAGGTCACAGACAGAACTGTTCAGCTGAGGGGCACCATGTCCTTCCCATGCAGGGGTGGGGGTCACTCACCAGCCTGCCACTCTTGCCACATAGACTTGCATACTTGAGCCAGGTCCTCATGTCCTCATGAGGGCTGACCACAAGGGATCGCACCATAAGGATTTTCTGCCAGTCCTCTACAATACGTTGGCAGCCCTAGAACATTCAGAAATGGGAATTAGTCTATTCTCTGCTACATCTTTTGTTGTTGTTGATGAGACAGGGTCTTGCTCTGTTGTCTGAGTTACAGTGCAGTGGCACTCATAGTGCTCTACAACCTTAAACTTCTGGGCTCAAGTGATCCTCCTTCCTCAGCCTCCTGAGTAGCTAGGACTATAGGTATGCATCACTATGCCTGGCTAATTTTTCTATTTTGTATAGAGATGGGGTCTTGCTATTACCCAGACTAGTCTCGCACTCCTGGCCTCAAGTGATCCCCCAGCCTCGGCCTCCCAAAGAGCTAAAATCTAGATATGAGCCACTGTACCTGGCTTCTCTGTTGTATCTAAAGTTCTTGCAAGCAACATTGGAATCTACTCTGAAACAAAAAATTTTATTTATTTCTTGAGACAGGGTCTCACTCTGTTGCCCAGCTTAAAGTATGGTGGCATCAGCTTAGTTCATAAAAACCTCAAACTCCTAAGTTCCAGCAATCCTTCTGCCTCAGCCTCCCTAGTAGCTAGGATTACAGGATCCCACCATAATGCCTGGATAGTTTTCCTATTTTTAGTAGAGAAGGGATCTCACTCTTGCTCAGGCTGGTCTGGAACTTGTGAGCTCAAGTGATTCTCCCACCTCAGCCTCCCCAAATGCTAGGATTACAAGCACGAGCCACTGTGCCCTGTTCCAAAAGGAGACTGACTGATAGAATCTCAACTTTCTCAAGTTAAGGTACTACGGGTAAAATCTGAGACACAGCAGAACATGGAGTCTGGACCTTGAATCTTGCCTCTGCCACTTACTATCTATGCGATTTGGGGTAAGTTACTTAACTTCTCTTTGATCTGTAAAGTAGGAGTAAGAATAGTACCAACTTAATGGGGCTGTCATGAGAATTAAATGATTTCAATTTCTTTCTTTTTTTTTTTTTTGAGACAGAGTCTCAAGCTGTCACCCTCGGTAGAGTGCCGTAGTGTCACAGCTCACAGCAACCTCAAACTCTTGGGCTCAAGTGAGTCTCTTGCCTCAGCCTCCCAGGTAGCTGGGACTACAGGAGCCCACCACAACACCTGGCTATTTTTTTGTTGTAGATGTCATTGTTGTTTGGCAGGCCTGGGCTGGATTCAAATTTCCAGCTCCGGTGTATGTGGCTGGTGTCCTAGCCGCTTGAGCTACAGATGCTGAGCTATGTTTTTTGTTTTTTGGAATCAGAGTTTCACTTTGTCACCCTTGGCATAGTGCTGAGGTATCATAGTTCACAGCAACCTCTAACTCGTGGGCTCAAGAAATTCTCTTGCCTTAGCCTCTTGAGTAGCTGGGATTACAGGTGCCCACCACAACACTCAGCTATTTTTTAGAGACGGGTCTTGCTCTTACTTCAGCTGGTCTCGAACACCTGTGAGCTCAGGGCAATCCACTTGCCTCGACCTCCCAGAGTGCTGGGATTACAGGTGTGAGCCATCATGCCCAGCCCCTCAATTTCTTTTTTAGATTATGAATAACACTTTTTTTTTTTTTTTTTTTTTTTTGGTAGAGACAGAGTCTCACTTTGTCACCCTCAGTAGAGTGCTGTGGCGTCACAAAGCTCACAGCAACCTCCAACTCCTGGGCCCAGGTGATTCTCTTACCTCAGCCTCCCAAGTAGCTGGGACTACAGGCACCCGCCACAATACGGCTATTTTTTTGTTGTAGTTTGGCCGGGGCCGGGTTTTAACGTGCCACCCTTGGTATATGGGGCCGGTGCCCTACTCACTGAGCCACAGGCGCCGCCCTGAGTAACACATTTTTAACTTTAATATTTTATTTCAGTCTTTCTGGTTGAACATGATGACTATCACTGACAAAGAAATTAAATTTGAAATGTATCATTCAGGCTGGGCATGGTGGCTCATGACTGTAATTCTAGCACTTTGGGAGGCCAAGGAGGGAGGATCACTTGAGGCCAGAGTTTGAGAATAGCCTGGGCAACACCACCAGACTCTGTCTCTACAAACATAAAAATATTAGCATTTGGTGTGGTGGTGCACACCTGTAGTCCCAGCTACTGTGGAGGCAGTGGCAAAAGGATCTCTTGAGCCCGGGAGTTTGAGGCTGCTATGAGCTGTGATCATGCCATTGTACTCTAGCCCAGGAGAGAGAATAAGACCTTGTCCCCCATGATCCCTCCAAGATACCATTCAAAATTCAAAAATTTAATCAAGTAGAAGTTTAAATAATTATATTTTCAAATGATGTTTATAAGTTGGCAGCATTTATATTTCTTAAGTTATTAAAGCCTAAACTTGCACTATGACTTTTGGGATATCCTGTCTATTGGCATCTGAGATTTTTTAATTTCTATTTGTCTTAGATCAAAAGCTATCAGGTTGGTGCAAAAGTAACTGCGGTTTTTGCATTGTTCAAAGCTGCTGTTTGATACTGGAATATATTCCTTTCTTTTTTGTCACAGAATCTCACTTTGTTGCCGTCAGTAGAGTGCCGTGGTGTTATCGTAACTCATAGCAACCTCAAACTCATGGGCTCAAGTGATCCTCTTGCCTCAGCCTCCATAGTAGTTGGGACTATCGGTGCCCACCACAATGCCTGGCTAATTTTTAGAGACGGGGGGCTTATTCAGTAAATCGACAAGATGCACCAAAAACTGCAATGCCTGCAGCCCCCAATGTCAACAGTAAGGGCCCAATTCCTTTCCATGACAACACCCGACTGCACATCATACAACCAACACTTCAGAAGTTGAAGGAATTAGGCTATGAAGTTTTGCCTCATCCACCATATTCACCTAACCTCTTGCCAACTGACTACCGCTTCTTCAAGCATCTCAACAACTTTTTGCAGGGAAAACACTTCCACAACCAGCAGGATGCAGAAAATGCTTTTCGAGTGTTCACTGAATCTGGAAAGCACAGATTTTTATGCTACAGGAAGAAACAAACTTATTTCTCATTGGCAACAACGTGTTGATTGTATTGTGTCCTATTTTCACTAATAAAGATGTGTTTGAGCCTAGTTATAATGATTTAAAATTCCTGGTCCCAAGCTGGGCATGGTGGCTCATGCCTGTAATCTCAGCACTTGGGAGGCCGAGACAGGTGGATTGCCTGAGCTCGAGACCAGCCTGAACAAGAGTGGGACCCCATCTCTAAAAAATAGCTGGGTGTTGTGGCGGGCACCTGTAGTCCCAGCTACTTGGGAGGCAAGAGAATCTCTTAAGCCCTAGAGTTTGAGGTTGCTGTGAGCTATGACACCATGGCACTCTACCGAGGGCAACAAAGTAAGACTCTGTCTCAAAAAAAAAAAATTCCTGATCCCAAACTAACATGATACATATAGAAAGAGAAGTTCCTCCTTAATTTACACTAAAATTCTTTGAAATTAAAAAAGAACAAATTATTTGCTATCAAAGGTGCCAAACTAATTTTATATCCAATGACTGCTAAGAGTAAAGTGAACTTTTTTTCACTTGCACTTGGGAGGGCGATGGGTTCCTGAGATCTGTTATTTCACAAATAAATTTCATGAACCCATGAAGCTGTCCTCCATGGAGAAAAACTGAAGGTTTAGCAACAATGATCTCAGGGTTTTAGCTGTGATAGGATGAGTCTGATCTTGACTGGAGAACCTATGGCATGAAGAGACCGGGGCATGTAAGGATGACCTCTCAAACTGCTCTGTGGGAGATACTAGTTGGAGATTTTAATTTAAACAACTTGACCACAAAATGGCAGTTTTCTAGCCCAGGCAGTTCATTTGATAGGAAGTTATCCATAAGAGCCAAATTTCTACCACAAGAGTAATGCTTCATTTTCAGGCTTTGGATCATATTTTTCCATCCCGTGATGTGTGACAATGACTTGGAAAGTTAGAAAAACAAAAAAGTACATTGAGTGATTGTTTTGGTTACTTCTCACCAATGACTAGTTTCTCCCAGATGCTGAAATAATTTGGGTTCCTATAACATTGCTGTCTCAAGACAGAGAAGTCACGAAGCGTTAAGGTGATGACAGTGTCCTGGACCCAGTAAAGTCAGATGTGTGCCTCCTAAAACTCACTCAATGTGTATCCCTTCCAAGTCCGTATCTGGATCAAGTCTACTTGTTAGAATCTGAGAAGATCCATCAGACCTCTGATGTGGAAACTCTTCACCCTATTACAGACACTTCAAAAAACTAGGGTGTGTACAAGTCAAGTGGGGAACACTTGCTTTGTGGAATTCCTTCTGGTGTCCAGGAGACAATTTTCCATCAAAACATTCACTGGGCATTTCATAATTACTAATAAAACATGCAAAAGAACTGTATGTGCTCATTTACAAGCCATAAACAACCCTACTCACGGGTGATCCTTTGCCCACTGCTCTTTCCTGTCCAGGGGAATGTGCTCTGAGCTTCCTAGGCAGGAATGCAGCCTGGAGTCAAAACGTTTTGTCATAGCCTACTGAAAAGCCTGGAAGCACATACCTGCCTTGGTCTGGAGCAAGGATTTGGAATTAGATGTGGTCTGGCCAAGAGGAAATGGCTTATAATTGAGGGGGTCGATTATGACAAGCAGGGAGACAAATGGTTTCCGGAGTGGTAAAGGCTTTCTCTCTTTTTTTTGCTGATGAACTTCCCATCCCATCCTATCTACTCAAGAAATGAAAGAACTGCTCATCCTTTCCAAGAACACTTAGGACTGCTGACTCCCAGTTCTGGAACTGACAGCTACTCATGCTAAAATGATCAGAATGTGACAATGAAAATACTGATGGAGGACGTGGAAAAGTTTCTCTACAAGGGGAAAACACAGTAGAAAAAAGTCTAAATAGAGGCAATAGGATGACTCTGACCTAAGAAATATAAACAGCGGGAGTTGGCAAACGAGATCATCAGGCAACCCTGTGTAAAAAGATAGATGCAGGTGGCCAGGAAGTGCGGTGAAAGCAGTGGTTGTTAGCACTGGCTTTTGGAATCATCTGGGGAGCCTGAAAAAGACACTGATCTTGGGTCTATCCCCAGAAATTTTGATATAACTGGCCTGGGCAAGAGGACTTTAAAAAGCTCTCTAGGGATCCTATTCTATCGCTAAGGTTGAGAGCCACTGATTTTGAGATTATGATTCCCAACTGATTAGTCATAAGCATCACTCATTATTATTTTTTGAGACAGAGTCTCACTTTATCACCCTTGGTAGAGTGCTGTGGCATCATAGATCACAGCAACCTCTAACTCTTGGGCTCAAACAATTCTCTTGCCTCAGCCTCCTGAGTAGCTGAGACTACAGGTGCCTACAACAACGGCAGGCTATTTTTAGAGACGAGGTCTCACTCTGGCTCAGGCTGGTCTCGAACCTATGAGCTCAGGCAATCCACCCACCTTGGCCTCCCAGAGTACTGGGATTGCAGGCATGAGCCACCGTGCGCCTGGCCTTTATTATTTTCTTTTACTCCTGAAGTGTGAGAAGAGGTTAGAAAATTGGTCATTCTCTCATAGGGGAAGAGCCTTTGAGTGTTCTGCTTGGTATGCAGCTGAGCACCGATCTGACCAAAAGCATGCTGGGGAAAAGTGGGGATGGGGGGTGAGTGCTGGCCCAGGTCCTGCAGGGCGAGAGCAAGTGGGTGAACCAGGCTTCCCACCAAGCTCACCTGCAATCTCTCCCACCAGATCTGGCGGATGATCTCTCGTCGCTCAGGGACAAGTTTGTACTGGATAACCTCCTCCAGCTCAGACAGCATGTGGCAAGAAACCATGGCCTGATGGAAACAAATCACATTCCAACCTAATTACTGCATGAACCATCCAAAAGACAGGATTAACTTAAATCACTCCTTCTGGTGTCCAGGTATCTGCTGAGCAGAGAAAACAGGCATGTTCCAGGCAGCCTGTGAATACTCATTAGCCCCCTCTGGAAAAAGAAGTGAAATAAACCTCCAAAATGACAATGGGCAGAATATTCAGCACTCACCCCATATGCCCGACTGTAGCTCTCTCCTGCCATTGCAGTTAACTCAGCATCCAGCAGGTCCCTGGCCTTGTCGATGCACTGGAAGAGAAACAAAGAACCCCTGGAACTGTGCTCTGGGCTGGGGAGCTCATGGCTATTCTAAGGCCTCCCAACTAGCTGCAAGGCTGTTTAACTGAGACTGTCTAACTTAACTCCCAGCGATGAAGGGAGAAACTCACTGAAGAAGGGAAGAAACCTCCTCCCAGATTTGAATGGCTAGAGAAGAGTATTAGACAATTTTTCATCCAGGACAGAAATGATATCAGCATCCCAAACTTTAAAATAACCTATCTAAGTAACACCCACAATCTCAGGCGGCAAAGGAGAGGGACATTCCTGGGGATCACTCTTCTTCTAACTTTTCCTTGCTGGGCACATCTGTGAAAACAGATTCTATGTGCACTTGAACAGCTCCACGTGGTCATCCCTGGCTTCCAAGCACTGTTGCTCCTCTGAAGGAGTGCCCCTGACACCGGAGAGATGCTCGGTCCTCTCCATGAGAAAGGTATCTCTCTTGAGTCTTTGACATGGATGGCTCTGATTGCAGCTCTCATAGTGTAAATAGGAGCCTGGGGGAGGCTACAGGACTGTGGTTTGTGTCTCTTCTGTATCATCAATTAAAAACCCCTCATGTAGAGCTTTTCCTCTTTTTTTTTTGAGGCAGAGTCTCAGTCTCTTGCCCACTGGGTTGAGTGCTGGAGTGTCATAGCTCCCAGCAACTTCAAACTCCCAAGTAGCTGGGACTACAGGAGCCCACCACAACGCCTGGATAGTTTTTCTATAGTAGAGATGGGGGAGTCTTGCTTTTGCTTAGGCTGGTCTCAAACTCCTGAGCTTAAGGGATCCACCCACCTCAGCCTCCCAGATTGCTAGGATTACAGATGTGAGCCTCACTTCACCTGGCTGCTTTTCCTCTTTTGACTGGTTTGAAGTTAATTAAATGCTCAGATCATTTACCTCGGCACTGTGTCTAAGACAGTCTGCTGCTTGCCAGGGTGGATGTGATTACCTCATTATTTCATCCTGCAAGTTAGCACAGTATTTACAAATAAGCACTAGCTTTCTTGAAAGGTAATCAATGTGGGACATGCCTGCATGGCCAGAAAACCCTTGTGATTCATTTCTGCTGCACTGGAGGGATTTCTGGCTCTCTGAATCCTCCCTTTAGTGAAACTCACAGCTTCTCTTTACTACAAGTGCTAAGGCAAGGTGATAAAAGGTATGTTATGATGCCCCAAAATGCTAACTCCAAAAGCAACTGAAGCAGTCACTTCCAGGACACATTTTTCTCCCCAGAACAAAAAGTAGCCCCAGCTGATATGCAGGCAGAGTTCACAGAGCCAAGTAAGCACTAGAGCTGGAAGAGAGCCGCCCATTTACACAGCACCGTGTGCTAAGGAGCAGCGTAACCTTTTCTTTGCGGGCAGGTTTTTACCTGTTGTGCCAAGGAGAAGAGGTCTTGATGTAGTGCCAGCACAGCTCTGTAGAATGCCCCGTCGTGGGTGTCCCGAGGGATCATACAGGTGTACTCTTCCATGCTGTCCCACTGACCTAAGCACACAGACAGACAGGAGGCGTCAGGGGGGTTGGCTGGCTGGGGTAACAGCAGCATCTCAAATAGGCCTGGCCATTGTTACTTTTCATTTAGGGTACAAACAAGACAAATGAACTTGAGCCAGATGCACCAAACCCTCTATGCACTGTGGGCACTGATTTAACAAACCAAAACTACATCTGTCTTCCAAACAGAGGACTCCATTGCTGCCCTGGGGAGCACCATGAAAGATGAGGGAAGGTGCGTGAGTACAGAGGCTGCACTGCAAGTGAATTTAATTTGGCATCTCCTTACCTTGGAGGACTCTCCCAGGTCTATCTAGGTGAGATGAAATCACTCTCTGCCCCACTAGTGAAACATTTCACAGTTCAAGGGTACAGTGGGAAATTATATTTTCCTCTAAACAATTAAGAATGACCATTATATGGATAGGGAACAAGTTTAGACAAATAGCTTGCCTGTTTCATTCCAGCAATATCTTTGCCTCAGAAGGGAGGAGATAAATATTTTAAGAGGCTCTGTTGTAGAAAGATGGGCTAGGTCACAGCACAGTGGTCTCTGTGTCATGTTAGACTGGGGAAATGGTTGCATCTGGGAAGAGGTATTCACTTCCCCCAGGGGGTGAGCATGTATCAAATGCCAGGATTTCCAGGACCACCTGCAGAAAAGATAACAGCTTCATCAGCTGCAAATTACAGGGCAGCCAGTTTTACAAGGCATGTTCCTGCCTTTCACTCCAGACTATGGGCTCATCCATTCTCTATGCCTCTGGGCACAAGCAAATAGCAAACGATGACTCCTCAGGAAGCAATTTGTTTTTGAAAAATGTTCCGGAACTAGCCCAGAGCTCATGAAAGGAAAGGATGTAAGCTCTGTGACTCAAGAGGGACAGAAGGATAGAATGGAGGTGGAACGTTATATAACCTCCCTCTGGACTGGGGGGGAAGCTCTGCACCTGGGACATCAAGTGCATCCTTTCCCCTCTTAGCAAGAACATCTCTGAAATAGATGCTGCCAATGTTCCCGACTGGGGCCTAGTGTCAGAAATCCATACATTTCTGTAGGGTTAAAAGGAAATCTCTTTTTAAAAATATTCTAGAAGTAGGAGTGAGGTAGGCAAGTGTTGTACAGCCAGGAAAATAGACAACAAAATGGTCAAAACGGTTATAATTGTTAGAGATGGTAAAGAGTAGATAGGGGTTCATTATACTATTTTCTTTACTTTTCTATATGTTGAGAGAGTTCTGTAATAGAAGTTAAGAAATAAAAAGGAGACAGACAATTGTCTTCTCCCTTTACTCCTGCTTGGGGATAAAGACGTGATGGGGGGAGCTCCAAAACCATGCTGGATTGTGAGGTGGACTTTGAAACAGAGACCCTGTGCTAAGTATGCAATGTGGAAAAAGGCTAATGACAAGGGAGCCAAAATATTAGGTGGGGAATTCTTACCTCTAGATTTCATTCATAAGATAGAAAAATTAATCAGTAACTGTTCAAGGCAAATGAAAACAAATCCTGCTATGGCATAATAAGAAATATATTTGGTCTTTGTCCCTAGTACCAGGCACAGAGATACGTAAATCCCTGAATGATGGGAGTGCCTTGTTAATCACAAAGAGCCTTTCTGATTATGCTAATGAGGTGGATGAAGCCTCAGGAAGGGACTGAGGGGGTCACCAGAAAGATTTAGCAATTACAGAGTTAGAACTTTCAACCCCACCCACTGACCTTGGCAAGGGTGAGAAGGCTAAAGATCAAGGGATATAAAAACTTAACAATGAGCTTCCAGGTTGCTGAAGGTGCCAGAAGGTGGTGGCAACCCCCAACTCCTGCCCTCCGATCCTTCTAGCCCTTACTCCATGTATCTGTTCACAGGTATCCTTTATAATATCCTTTATAACAAGCTAGTAAACAGAGGGGAGCTGCTTCTCTGAGGGCTGTGAGCCACCCTAGCAAATTATCAAAACCGAGGGAAGGGTCATGGGAATCCTGACTTTTTTCTTTCTCCTTTTTTCATTCTATATCCCATTTCAAAAAGAACCCTGATTTCTAGCCAGTGGTCAGAAGCACAAGTCACAACCTGGGACTTGTCAACTGGCATCTGAAGTGGCAGCAGCACTGTGGGGGTGAGGCCTCAAACTGTGCGATCTTGTGCTACTTCTGGGTGGAGAGCACTGGATTGAACTGAATTGACTTGCTGGACACCCAGCTGGTATCTGCTGGAAACCCCTGCACCTCTGGTGTTTATTTTTCTTTTTTTGAGACAGAGCCTCAAGCTGTCACCCTGGATAGAGTGCCGAGGCATCACAGCTCACAGCAACCTCCAATTCCTGGACTCAAGCGAGTCTCTTGCCTCTGCCTCCCAAGTAGCTGGGACTACAGGCGCCCGCCACAACGCCCAGCCATTTTTTGGCTGCAACTGTCATTGTTGTTTGGTGGGCCCGGGCTGGATTCGAACCCGCTAGCTCAGGTGTACGTGGCTGGCACCTTAGCCCGTTGAGCCACAGGCGCCGAGCCTGCACCTCTGGTGTTAAAAGCATTCTGTGTGAGTGTGCTGAGTGTTTTTCTCAGTCATTATGTTTCAATTTTGATGCTGTGTGCTATTTTCCTTGGCCTTCTCACGAAGATCCATTTTTACCCATGTCTTACAAGTTACAGACAAAATCATCAGGTACAAAAGGCAGATGGAGGACGCAGAAGTAGGTGGATACCCTTTCACACCACTGTGGACTTGACATGTCCACCTGTAGCCACAGTGCCTTGCTCCTTAGATGCGAGGCCCCTGCCTCCCTCTTCCCACTGTGTCCAGGGAAGCCGTACCTAAACCCCAGGCAGCTGCAGCAGCCATCCGGGCCATCTTGGCTTGGGTCTCGTCATTAACCAGGGTCCACTTTTCACAGCACTGCTGGTGGAGCTGTCCCCTATAAAAAAGAATTATACAGTCAGTTACCCCAGATCACCTCCATAACCCATCAATCTTCCTCTTCAGTCCCCCTGGGTTAGCTGGGCGCTACAGAGAAACTGGTGTGATAGGTTCCTGCCTCTATCTGGGAGCCTTTAAATAAAATGCACATTTGGCTAGGTCATATAATAGAGAAGTGAATGAGCTATTTGTTGTTTTTGGCCTGGTGCTCATAATTTGTCTGAGTGAGTTTATCAAGGATAAGGGACTGTGTCTCAATCTATGTGATGTGAAATGTCCTGAACATCTGGCCTCCTTCATAAATATTAAATAACCTCTCTCTCGTGCCAATGAATTCTGGGCTCTTTTGCTTTGGCAGGCCTACAGAGAAAGTAATCTGAAGAGACGCATCTGGACATTCATTTTGGGCTCAAAGCTATAAGGAGAAATGGTTCTTAAAAGTATTGTACAAATGGTTTCAGTCTGAAATGAAACCAGTCTGTACAAAAGACAGGTTCTACAGTATTCACATCTACCAGTAATCTCAGGACTGCTCATTTTCAGAATTCTGCACAATTCCCATGAGTGTGGGCAACAACCATGAGATACTGAGACAGGAAGGTGCTTAAGAGAACTCAATACACAGGGAGTGCGGGAGTGCTGGACCAGGGACTTCCCTTAAAACTGTTGCCCTCTTGTATTCCACTTTTGAATGAAAGGAAATAAAACTCTGCTGTTATACAAATAAGAGCCCCTGATTGCATGTGAACTTCAAGTTGCACTAAGAGACTCTTCAATTTTTCCTGCTTTCTGAAAGACATACTGGAGGATATTTGCACTTGGCATTGAAAGTGCAATCAAGAGGAAGGGCACGGGTTCTGAGGGGCCTAGATCAGAAGCCTCAAGGAACGTGAGCTGTGCTGTAAAGGGATACGTGTGTGTAGGGGGATAAAGACGCTGAAGTCAGCCACTGCTGAAGGAATCTAGGCGGGGCTTCCCAGGAACCACATTTAAGAGAAGTGCTCAGGGCCATTATCTACCACTTGGAGTTCGGGAGATATTAACTTCAATGTCTCTCTGTCATGTGATCAAGATAGCCAGTGGTACAAGTATGCTGATTCAACATAAAGCTGAGAAACGAGGAGGCCACCAAGCCCCATGTGCTTACATCAATGACAGTAATATTGGTTTCTTGTCACCCAGATTTAGAAACTGTCACTCCTCCACCCTGCTAGCGGTTTGCTTACAGCAGGAGTTCTCAAACTACTGAGGGTATCAGAATCCCCTGGGGGGCTCTCCAGATGGCTGAGCTCACCTTCTGGGTCTCTGATTCAGTAGGGCTGGCCTGGTACTTAAGAATGCGCATTTCTAACAAGTTTCTATAGGCCACGCCTGGAGAAACCCTGGCTTAGAGCAGAGGAACAGCCCATCCGTGCGTTTTTTTTCTGTCCTACCTCTCTGCAAGTAGGACAGAAAGCAGCAGGATCTCCTAATGGTCGCTCCAATCCTCCAATTTAAAATTTTACAGCTGGTGGCCACAGGCAATTCAGCCTCCCTCTACTCTTTTGTCAGGACCACTTGTTTCAGTGTCAGGGGTATGTGGATTGGCTTTTCTTTTCCTCTGGGAGCAGGAAGCAAGTTCCTTGATTAAATACCACAAACAGCTACCTTGAGACAAAGCAGGGAGCAGTGCAGGAGCAGCGTGGCAGGTGGACTCCTGATGGTGGATGCAGGCCCTGCCCTCACCATGCAGCTGTGTCAACAGCTGTTAGAGCCTGGTCGGGAAACAGAGGCAGGGTTCTCTCCCACAAACATTTGTCACAAAGAATAATGCAGAATATAATGACTCCTAGCTCTCAAGGGTGGGAAGGGAGACAAAAAAAAATGTAGGAAATATGAAACTGGTTGTGGGGTAATACGTATGACAGGTTTCTGACATCTTTCACTATGTGTGGGGGAGGAATGGCAAAGGCCTGCCCTCCAGAACTTTGACTTCTCCACTTACGGCTGCTGCTAAAAGCTCAGAAAGTATTCTTTCAATTGGTATGCCTACATGGGTTGGCTGCCTGTGATATCATACCCAAGTAATCTGTTCTTAATGATCTAGAGACCTTGTGGGGAAAAGTGCGAAGAGGGGAGTCACTTCAGCTCACCTCAGCTGCAGGTGTAGCTGCCTGGTCTTGGGGATATGAAGGACTAGCTCTTATAGCCTCCTGCAGGTAAATAAGCATGGGGAAAGAGGAAGGGTCTTAGCTCACCAGTAACTCCAGATTGTAACTCCATGCCACCTCTAGTAAGCACTTGCCTGAGGCATGTTCAGGATATGCTCAAAGCAAAAGATATTTAGAAAGTGCACTCTTTTTTTCTTTTTGAGACAGAGACTCATGCTATTGCCCTGGGGTAGAGTGCTATGACATCATCATAGCTCACAGTAACCTTGAATTCTTGGGCTTAAGCAATTCTCTTGCTCCAGCCTCCCAAGTAGCTGGGACTACAGGTGCCGACCACAACGCCTGGCTAGTTTTTTTATTTTTAGAGACAAGGTCTTGCTCTTGCTCAGGCTAGTTTTGAAGTCCTGACCTCTGGCAATACACCTGCCTTGGTCTCCCAGGTGCTAGCATTACTGGTGTGAGCCACTGTGCTGGGCTTAGAAATTGCACTCTAAATAGAATAGACTGAACAAATCATACCAAAAACCTGTACAGGATCCTGAAAAGAATTCCATTTCTTTCATTTGTTTCGAAATCTGTTTTTAGTCTCCTGCATTCTTAAATCTCTTCGTCAAGCATCATTAGTCACTTACACTTTATGAACAATTATAAAATTGGAAAGAACCAAAGATATCAGAGGAATACGGGAGTGAGAACTGCAATGTTAGGAGACCTGTATTGCGTGACTCTTGAGGGACCTCAGGCAAGCAGTCTCAACTTCCGTGAGCTCAGTTTCCTCAACTGCAACACAATGGCATTGGAGGAAATCACTTCTCAAGGCTCTTCTAATTCATCCAAGCTGTCTCCAAGTGATAGGATCAGCCAGGAAAAGGGGTCATCTTTAATTTGAAAAAGGGAGAATATGAAAGGGGAAGGGGCCAGGAAAGATTTCAAAAAGGAAGAAATGGTGGGGAGAATTTCACGATGTAGAAAAAGGAGCAGAAGAGTAGGGCAATTCAAACAAATGAATGTAAGGTTTGGAGAAGAGCAAATAATCCAGTCAGAGTCCAGATCATGAGACAGCGTTCAAGAAATGGGCTAAAGAAAGTGGGCTAGTGCCAGGCTGTGACATTTACATGACATTTATGTGGTAAGATACTAAAGAATTTTTAAGAATTGATTAGAGTTGAATTTTAAGAGTACTTACATCCTGTTTTATCTTTCTTTTTAACAAGATATGGATTTAAAAGCAGAAAAAAATTTATTTTGAAACAATGTGGTTAACTTTTACTAAGTTATTTTTATCCCTTTAGGTCAGTGTTGTCCAATAGAACTTTCAGTGATGATAGAAAAGCTCTCTATTTGCACTGCCTAATATAACAGCTACTGGCTACATGTGGCAACTGGGCCCCTGAACCCCTGAAATATGCTTAGTGTGGCCAAGGAACTGAACTTTTTTTTTTTTGTAGAGACAGAGTCTCACTTTATTGCCCTTGGTAGAGTGCCATGGCGTCACACAGCTCACAGCCACCTCCAACTCCTGGGCTTAGGCGATTCTCCTGCTTCAGCCTCCCAAGTAGCTGGGACCACAGGCGCCTGCCACAACGCCCGGCTATTTTTTTGTTGCAGTTTGGCCAGGGTTGGGTTTGAACCCAGCCACCCTCGGCATATGGGGCCGGTGCCCTACCCACTGAACCACAGGCACCGCCCTGAATTTTTTTTCTTTTTAAACAGAGTCTCACTCGATTGTCCCAGTACCCTTAGATTCCTCAGCTCAATTGATCTTCTTGCCTCAGACTCCTGAGTAGCTGGGACTATAGGTGCCTGCCATAATGACTGGCTAATTTTTTTGGGTTGTTGTTTAGAGATGGGCTCTTGCTCTTGCTCAGGCTGTTCTCAAACTCTGGACCTCAAGTAATCCTCCTACCCTGGCCTCCCAGAGTGATAGGATCCCAAGTATGAGCCACCATGCTTGGCCTGAAATTTTAATCTAATTTAGCCACAAGTGGCTAGTGGCTACCATATTAGATAGTACAGTTTTAGATACTTGTTGAACTTATAAAAAGGCCCTAGCTTTAATTGTATAAACAAATGAAACAGATTTGAAGGTTATGCTTCCTAATTTATTGAGGAGAATGAATATGGAATGTTAATTTACAAAAATAAATAAATTATACTTTATACTTTTGAATCTTCCTAATAATGGTTAACCCAAACAATTAAGACCCTTGCAAATAATTTTAGATTATTATCTATATAATGCCCAAGGCTAACTTCATAGACATTAAATTTTCTTTTTTTTCTTTTTTTATTTTTTTGAGACAGAGCCTCAAGCTGTCACCCTGGATAGAGTGCTGTGACTTTACAGCTCACAGCAACCTCCAATTCCTGGGCTCAAGCGAGTCTCTTGCTTCCACCTCCCAAGTAGCTGGGACTACAGGCGCCCACCACAACGCCCGGCCATTTTTTGGTTGCAGCCGTCATTGTTGTTTGGCGGGCCCGGGCTGGATTCGAACCCACCAGCTCAGGTGTACATGGCTGACGCCTCAGCTACTTGAGCCACAGGCGCAGAGCCAAAAAGTATCTTTAAGAATATGTGGACAAAAAAAAAAAAAGAAAAAAAAGATAATGTGGACAACAAGAGCCCAATGGAGCTTCTCGGTAACTTTAGAAAGGTCAGGAAGACCTTCAAAGACAATGAGGGCAAGAAATTTCTAAAAGTCCATGAACCAGAGCAGCAATTGCTTACGGGGGTGGACAGCTAACATGAATGAAGGGGGGTGGATTAAGAAAAATTAACTTCCAGAATTATAATTTTCTTTACTAACCTATGCTGTGGGTATTGATATATACATGTACATATTGGATTTTAAATTAAAAACACAAGCGGAAAATAGAAAATTTTGATAATTTTTTAATAGCTTGGTCTCCTTTGACTTGGAACTAGAGGCCTGATGATACCTTTATGTACCAACAAGTAAATTTTAGGTCTTAGTGTACCACAATGTGCAGTACAGAAATTAGCCTTGAATCCTTTTACTGGGAGTGGTTAATTTGATCCTAGTTCATAATGGAAAACAACTATTTAGAAATGTAGGCATTTCCAAATACAGATGTTTGGTATTTTCTTATATTTAGGGAAACTACTCCCAAGGTATTTATAGAATTCTGATATTTCAATGATATCCTGTTTCATTTTCAGTACCAATTCAGTATCTTCATTATAGTTTTTCTTTCACACCATGAACATTAAGGCTAACTGAAAAATATTGATTCATTTTCATAAACTGTGTCAGAGACAAACTCCACAATTGTGGGAATATAATTCAGGCCACCACTTTCATTTCTTGGAAGCCAATTTTAGCAAAGAAAAGTCAGCCAGTTTCTCTCTTGCCAAATGAGTTTCCCAAAGGCATTATTTTGCCATAAACAAGCAAATACATACATTTATGAAGGTGTTTCAGAACAGCCATATACATCAGGTTTTTTTCAGTATCTTGAATATTGTACCTCAAGTAAGCCAATCAACCTCAAATAATAGGGCAGATTTCTGTAATATGCACTTAATAATTCACCAAGCAAAGCATTCAACGGTGTTTAGTGCAAACCATGCTAATTCCTTTTGAATTTGGCACTAAGAGAATCCTGAGGAGTAATACAATAAAAACAGCTTCAAGTTTAGGTTCCTAGAAAGTGTTTCTCCTTCAACTTTAAGTTTCCCAAATCCAACAGTTCAACACTATTGCAGAAACACTACAGTCATATTTACTAATTTTGACCAATCGATATTAAAAACTTTAAGACTTTTCTCAACACACAAAATCCAGGTATTTCCAGGTGTACCTCTGATAGGCTTCGAAAAAGTGAAGTCCAAAAGAGGCTACACCAAAATTCTTAACACATGTATGTCTAAGTGCAATGGTTCTCAAACTTTAATGTGTATCAAAATCAGCTGGAGGGCTTGTTAAAATGAATGGACAAGCCCCACTACCAGTTTCTGATCAGTAGGTTTGAGATAGGGCCTAAGAATTTGCATTTCCAAAAAATGTCCACGAGGTACAGTGCTTTCGTTAGGGGCCATACTTTGAGAACCACTAGCTAGAAATACAGCTAAATGTATGGCTATGTGGGTGGTGTTTATATTTGTTCTAATCAACTTCTATCTAAAAATTTACAAATAACTTAAATTCTTGACCCAATTTGTCCCTAAAATAGAACCACAACACTTTCCTGCCTTTTAAATACTTCTGACATAATTTTCACTGTACTCAACCAACACTCTTTTATGAAACTAATACACACAAAAGGTTTTCAAGCCCTGGCAATTTTTCATTTAGTACGTAATTGCATTTTATGGCAGCCTCACTTATTCTACCTGTATTCAAAAATACAGCCTGGGAAAGTTCCCAAGTGTTCTTTAAGTTCTTGTTGTTTCAACATTCATTCATCATTTTTGTATACTGGTCGTATTTCTTTAAATGGTTTATTTTTAAATGGTATCTTAAATTGCAGTCTTTCAACACACATTTTATTTAGAACATTCATAAACTCCTCAAAGAAATAGGGTCTCTCCTGTTCTTTAATATGGTGACCTTGAATAAAAAGGTTTTTTTCACTTTGTATAGATGTTAAAGTACAACAAATATTTAATGTGCATCAAAATGACTATTAAAAAGTACAAAAACAGGCTCGGCGCCTGTGGCTCAACGGGCTAAGGCGCCAGCCACGTACACCTGAGATGGCAGGTTCGAATCCAGCCCGGCCCGCCAAACAACGACGGCTGCAACCAAAAAAATATGGCCAGGCGTTGTGGCGGGCACCTGTAGTCCCAGCTACTTGGGAGGCGGAGGCAAGAGACTCACTTGAGCTGTTGCTGTGAGCTGTGATGCCACAGCACTCTATCCAGGGTGACAGCTTGAGGCTCTGTCTCAAAAAAAAAAAGTACAAAAACAACAATCAATGGTGATTTAGTTATTTCTGTGTAACAATTCAAAAAGATAATGGTTTAAAATAACATTTATTAAGTCATAGTATCTGTGGGCATGTCTTAGCTGGGTCCTCTGGCTCAGGGTCTCTCATGGGATGCATTCAGGGTGTCAGCCAGTACTGTGGTCATCTCAAGGTTTGCCTGGGGAAGAATCCATTTCTAAGCCCACTCACATAGCTGCTGGAAGAACTCAGTTCCTTGTAGGTTGTTGGACTGAGGGCTTTCACTCCTCATTGGCTGCCCTCAGTTTCTTGTCATATGGGCCTCTCCATAAGGCAGCTCACAACATGGCAGCTTGCTTCATCAGAGTGATAAAGCAAGAAGAGAGAGAGGAAGAGAGAAAGACAGAGCGAGAGAAATAAAGAAAGAGAGAGAAAACAAGACAAAGTTGCAGTTTTTTTATAATCTAACCTTAGAAGTGACAACACATCACTTTAGTTGTAGTCTGCTCATTAGAAGCAAGTCATTAGGTCCAGCCCACACAAAGGGGCACAAGAGATTACACAAGGGTATGAATACCAAGAAGTGGTAATCAGTGGGAGCCATTGCAGAAAATGTCTACCATAAATGACAAGTGGCACTTGGTCACTATGTCAGGGAGACACCATGGTGAAGCCAAATACACCCACAGGAACTCACAAAATGGAGCAATCAGTATTTCCAGAGGATTTGATATTTCAAAAGTACTTGGAAAATGTGAGACTTTTTTGCAACATTTTGTAATTTTTAAAAGTTGAACAAATTCAAACATGTTAAAAATGTGTTCATATAATGCAAATTTCATTCAACTCATTCAACTAGATGATGATACCTTAACATTAAGTCCAAATGCATTAGTTGATTTCAAATCATGGTGACCAGTAGTGATCAATGAAAATAAATGAAGTTTTTTCAAAAATATAAGAAAAAAGGAAATATGAGCAATGCAAAACTATATGGCCTAAGGGCTGCCAGTTTGCCACCTTTGCCATAATCTTTATAACTTCCTATGTACTAGATGAAGGAGAAATAGTTTGCATGTCTGGTATGCAAATCCAGGTTTTGCCACTGCTGTTGATTACATTCCTGGGCCAATGACAAGGGCTACAGAAATGATCCTCAGGGCTTATACTACCAAGTAGCTACTTGTCTCCTGTACTGGACTATGAACTCCTGGGGCAGTAGAGTGTGCTTTGTACTCCTGACCTCAACACACCCCCTTTCCTTCTTAATTTTTCTTCATAGTATTTACTATACCACCTAAAATACTATATATTTGTTTACTTATCTTGTTTATTGTCTGTCTTCTCCATTAGAATATAAGCTTCAAGACGTAAGAAATCTGTTTTATTTACTGCTGAATCCTTGCAGTCTTGAACTTCACCTGGCAGTCAGTAGCCACCCAGTGAAACATTAGTTGAATGAATGAATTCCATTGTTCATAGTCATTTACTATGTACCACAAATTGTTCTAAACACTTTATTTATATTAAATCATTTAACACCCACAACAAAATGTACGATGTAGGTATTATTATCCTCATCTGAAAGATGAGGAAACTGAAGCCAGAGAAATTAACTTGCCCAAGCTTATATAACTAGTAGGTAGAAGAACAGGGATTTAGACCCAGATGGTCTGGCTCCAAGGTCTGTATAGTTAGCCATTATGCCACACAAATTAAATATAAGAAAAAATTGTTCTAGAAAAAGTTGCTAAAATAGAACTATAAAAATGTAACTATACCGTTTTAAGATACATGTTAAATATGGTGCCAAATATATATAGGTTTAAATCTTGGTCCAACCATGTTCTAGCAGCACTACCTTGGGTTAGTAACTATGCTGAGTATGTTTCTATTTCAGCTATAAAAACAACAAAGATTAAAACCTATCCTGATGGGTGGTTGTGAGAATTAAATGACATAATGACATAATGAATAGAAGTAAGGTACCCATCCCATGAGGTAGCTATTATTACCACCACTAAAAGGAAATAAATTCTATGAGTGCACTGCTATAGCAGCTATAAAGTTACTTCTGGGTAACAGATTTTGGCAGTTCAATTTACAATTTGAGTTAATTTACACAAAATTAACATACAACATTGTAAAATATTGGTTCTAACTTCTTCCTTATCTGACCTTTAAAGCCCTCTACAGTCATTCAGTAAGTCCTAAAACAAATCTCTGCTTTCTTGGACCTCACTTAAGAGAGTCCTATGTGATATGAAAATACTGTGAAGGGAAAAAAAGAGTAAGATAAGAACAAAGTACTCTGGTAGCACAACAGAGGCCCATTGGGAAAGATTTTATAGTGATAACTTTTGGGCAGGAATAAACAAGAATTTGTGATACAAGGGTGAAGGTAACATAAGATAAGCACTATGAGAGAGGACATAGGATGTGTAACAAACTAAAGTTTAGAATGGTTGGGATAGCATGGATAAACGTGAGCAGCAGGTAAATCTGAAGAGAGTTTGGGATCAGACTATGAAAGCCACTATCTGCCATGCTGAGAACTTCAGACTTGGCAAGGTGGGAAAAAAGCAGCCCCATCTTTGGGCATACAACAGAGTTAGCTTCAGTTTTTAGGGTAGTATCCTCTGGCAGCAGTGTGGCAGATAGAATTCAGAGGATATTGTAGTAAAGGAACAAGTTGAGGCATTTTCATGGTTGTGATAAAAAATTTTGGCAGCCTGAACTAAAGCAATGGGAGAGGAAAAAAAAGAAGTAGCTGGACTCAGAAGACATTTTGGAGGTAGAACTGATAGGATTTGATAACTACATAAATGTGGGAAGTGACGGAAGAGTGAAGAATTGAGGACTCCATGGTTTCTCACTTGAAATGGATGAGATACTCTTCATAGAAAAAGAGAACATGAAAAGTGGAACATGTTTTGGGGAAAGATAATGAGTTCAGTCTTGGATGTTTTTCTTTATGTTTGGTTTAAGTGACTAATAAGACAATGAGTAGTAGCTGAAAAGATGTGTTGAAAGTTCATGAGAGGCTGAAGGTAGAGACAGAACTATAATAGGAATCAGGGTATAATTAATATTAAAAGCCGTAATAATGGACGAGACTTCTTAGGAAAGAAATGTAGGAAAGGAATATAACTATGACAGAAACATTAATAAGAGTACCAGCATTTAAGGAAGCAGGAATAAGAAGAGGATTAAGGAAAGGAAGAGAAAGAACTAGAAATAATTATAAGGAGTACGATTATGAAATACAATGAAGGCATTTCAAGGATAAAATGGTTTGATTTAATTACCTCAAAGAAGATCAAGAAAGGGTAAAATTAGAAATGGATGTGGTGACATTAGATATACAGTGGCCTTAGGCTAGGAAATGGGAATTAATAGCTGTCTTTTCAGAGAAGAATGGTAAAAAGGATTAGAATAAAAAAAAAAAGAATAATGATAAACAAAGGGGATAAGATAAGGATAATGGCTCAAGGGAATTAGAAAATAAAGAGGAAGTTTTTTTATTTTTAAAGATTTGTGCATGCTGTTAAATGAAAGACACCAGAGAGGGAAAGACTGAAAATGCAGAATGGAGAGAGATTGCTACTTTTGAATTCCCACAGTATCACTGAATGAATCACTCACTTGGCACTTAGCTTACATATTTGCGTCGTATTGGCAGTACCATACATTTAGTAATGCTGGCACAAACTAAATGCTCAAGAAATCTACTTAGATTTTTCATCATGTATCCATGAATATTATCCATCCAGTTAAAGTCTATAATCTTACACAGTAATGCACAAAAACAAACAGGGTAGTGGACTGTGAAAAGAGACCTAGAGCAAGAATTTTTATCTACCACTTACTAGTGTCCAAAGAAAAAAATCGCTTTACTTTTTTGTGACTCAGTTATACAGCTGTAAAATGGGAAGAATACTATGCATCCTACAAGCTTGTGAGGACTTAATAAGATATTTGAAAAGCACTTTATATACAACTTATTGCTCAAGAAGTAGTAGTAAGTACTTTTATGATTATTTTTCCCAACATCAGAACACCTACAAGAGCTATTGACTTTTCAAGACATCAATGACTGAGGATAAGTAAACAATCAGGAGGCATTACCAGGAATCGTTTTATTGTATTCCAGAGAACAAAATGACATCAGCTTTTGATCAGACTTCTCATAGTCTGGTAATTTATGTACCACCACCATGATTTCTGCCACATCCAAGTAGCCCAACTTAACATTTTTCTTTAAATCAACTTATTTTTCTTCAATTGGCCCCATTCTAAAAAAATCATAGCTATGAAATGGTGGGTGTGATGTCTTGATTATCACTTTTTTCTAATATAGTACATTAACCATTAAAATAAAGCATTTGTCCCCTTAATCACCCTATATCATCTTCTCAATCAAAACCTAAAAATGCTGGACGGTGCCTGTGGCTCAGAGAGTAAGGGGCCAGCCCCATACACTGGAGGTGGTGGGTTCAAACCTGGCCCCAGACAAAAACTTCAAGAAAAAAAAAAAAAAAAAAAAAAAACTTCTGCAACAACCTAAAAATGCTTTAGGAGCCTCTACTTCTGATACCCTTATGAATAAATCAGGAAAGCTATTTGTGGGTTTGCTTAATTTTCCTGCTACTGGAGATTACCATACAATGGTTGGTAGAGCATATAAATGAAAGCAACCAAACGATAAAATTCATTCCAACAATATACACTGAATCTTTTCATGGGAAGCTGTAAGTTGTAGAAAGCTAAATAGAGAACCCAACAACTTACCTATTATTTAATCCTTTCACCTTTATTTTACTTTCTCAATCTTAAATGAAAATGAGATTGGGAATAAAGGCCTATCTTGGGATTTAACCTGAAGAACAAAACCGAGGAGGAGAGAAATACAGTAGTGGTTTTGTTCTGAAGTGCTAATCCAGTCAAAAGAAATGGTAGGCATGCAGATCATCCAAGTGAAAAACTGCCACCTTCAATATAGTAGAACACTCCCTCCGAAAAGGGAAACCACAATCAGTTATTAATACATGTCAATTTTGTGCAACAATCCAGGAAGTTCTTCATCACTCCAACAACAAAAAAGTCACTGACCCCAAATCAGGAGAAATTTACTCACTGATAATATCCAGAGACAATTTAGATATGCAATTTTGCAGCTGGTCTTAAATCCACTATATTAAGAGCCACTATAAACTTTTTTTTTTTTTTCAGAGACAGAGTCGCACTTTGTCACTCTCAGTACAGTGCCATGGCGTCACACAGCTCACAGCAACCTCCAACTCCTGGGCTTAGGCAATTCTCTTGCCTCAGCCTCCTGAGTAGCTGGGACTACAGGCGCCCGCCACAACGCCTGGCTATTTTTTGATTGCTGTTTGGCCAGGGCTAGGTTTGAACCCACCACCCTAGGTATATGGGACTGGCGCCCTACTCACTGAGCCACAGGTGCTGCCCTACTATACACTTTTTAAGTCATTCCTACAATTTCATTCTCTTAGGATAACTGAACTATTCATTTAGGGGGAAAATGTATCCTACACCCAAAGAATACAAGACATTAGAGCAAGAATTACCTCTTTGCACCTCAGTTATGCAGCTATAAAATGAGAATATTATGCATATATGAAAAGATCAAAGAGTTTGTTTATAATCAAGCATGGAGAATAAGATTTATATATTCCCCAAATGATTGTTCTAAGGACTGAACAATCATTCAGAACTTCTGGACATTTTTTGCCCAATGAATTGAAATAAATTAGGTAACATTTCAATACCCACCACTGAGATTCTATTTTCACTATGCCTGATTTATCTATCACATATCCATCTATCTAACTCATCTTACTTTTTTATGAACTGTTAGGATTTTAAAAATGAGATTTTGTGTGATGAAATATGACAAAAATAAGTGTTGCTTCTCAAATGTTTGACTAATGGAATTAGAAATGTCCAAGGTCCAGGTGAGGGTTAAAAAAAGTTTAGAAACCACAAACCCATATTGTGTTCAACTCTCTTGCAACCTCCAGTCAAAATCTATTCAGAGCTCACAACCCTTGTCCACTCTCTGAACTATCCTTAGCCCTCCTTCATGACTTAGCATCAGCTCGTGAAGCCTCTCCCAACTTTCCCTTTTTTTTTTTTTTTTGTCGCAGTTTGGCCGGGACCGAGTTTGAACCCATCACCCTCGGTATATGGGGCCAGTGCCCTACCCACTGAGCAACAGGCACCACCCCCAACTGTCCTTCTTTTCACCCAGAATTAACCATGACCCTTGTAGGACCCATATTTTCATAATTTACAATTGGCACATACCATTTACAATTTTGTTTTCAGTCTGTCTCTTTTATAAACACTGACCTCCTTGACAACAGGAATTCCCTTATTTATCTATAAGCCCTCAGCAAACAGTTTAGTACTTGGCAAAAAAGCACTCAATAATAAAAGTGAATGTCCTGAACCAGTCTTTAGACCCAGGAGCCAGAGAAGAGTTTAGTTGAGTGTGGAAATGATCTCACAACAGCACTCCAAAAAGATTCTTCTTAGAACACTGTTGTTAAGTGCATATCAGATTTGGAGGTAAACAGCATGTACTGCTGTGTAACTTTTGGTAAGTGTCTAAACCTTCCATGTCTTAGGTTGGTCTTGAACTCCTGAGCTCAAGCAATCCACACGTCTCCCAGAGTGCTAGAATTATAGTATTACAGGCATGAGCCAACATTCCCAGCCAAGAGATAATATTTTTCTTTAAAAAAAAAAAAAAGAAAAACAGATATAGATTAGCACCTGGTAAGCATTCCATCAATGCAGTCACTATTGCCAGTAAACAGGTTAATAACAACCATGAAGTAATGGAAAGAATGGCCATGAATGATCTACTTAAATGTGGCTCAAAGGAGTAGGGCGCCGGCCCCACATACCAGAGGTGCCAGGTTCAAACCCAGCCCGGGCCAAAAACTGAAAAAAAAAAAAAAAAAAAAAAAAAAAAGGGTCAGGAAAGCAAGCAAATGGGTGTCTGTTATATTATTTCCTCTACTTTGTTTGAGATGGCTCCTGATTGGATTTTGTGTTAACAATAGCTATAATCTATCCAGCATAGGCACAGATTTGACGCTGGGTACTAAGAGTCTAGTATGAGTGGACTCTAACCACAAGCTCTATAACCATGGCTAGCTTCTCTATGTAGGTCAGTGATTTTCAACTAGTGCTCCGAGAAGTTTTAAAGATCACTAATTAAGTTATTTTCAAAAGAAATTCAAATCACAGTTAAGTATGTTCTTTTTTTCCTCTTTTCTTTGATCAACATAAACTACGTGTGGTGCAGGAGGTTAACTATAGGTTCGATTGTGCCATGAGATAAGAGGTTGAAAAATACTGCTGTAGGTCTTTTTTCTTTTTCTTTCTTTTTTTTTTTTTTTTTTTTTGTTGGTGTTTAAATACACCTGCTGAAATTTGTTTCTTGTTAATTACTCAAACTAGCACCACTTCTGTAGTTTGCGATTCCCACAAACACCAA
>CAUYRH010029372.1:0-17175 GCA_963574655.1 Perodicticus potto
AAACCATATTAGGATTTTTCTAGCTGTTTCCTAAATAATAACTTCAAACTTTCTTTTGGCTCACAAGTGTAGGTGGTCTGTGGTTGGCTGTCTTCATTGTCTGCCTCCGTAGAAGATGGAGGATTCCAGGATTTTACCGGTGAACGATGTATACAGGAATCGACTCCTATAACTTTAACAGTAGAAGAAGACAAGATAACAGGAAAGGGGACTTTCCAAGTTGGGGTCAGGGAGGGTGAATTAGAGGGAGGAGTTTTGATCATGACTAGATCTCCAGGAGTGAAAAGTTTTAAGATTATGCTTCCTGGTCTTATTATATTTTGGATCAAAAGATGCTTAATAAGCAAATGTCAGAAAAAATAATGGTTAGAATATGCTTTAGAAGTTGCAGAGGAAAATTTCTTGACTTTGAATTCCAGCCCATTTCTTTGTGTTGCTGTTCTACTTTGGGGAAAATTGTTCAGTTTCTCACTTCTAAATAATTAACAGAATGCAAGCCCATGAAAACAAATTTTTGTTTGTTTTGTTCACTCTTGGATCCTGGGTGTCCAGTACAAAGCCTGGAAAGTACGAGGCTTTCTGTAACTGTTTGTCAAATAAATACTAGTATCTCCGTGTTAGTGACAATGCTGAGTACATTCTACATCTTTGGGTCTCAAACCCAGTTGATCACTGGTTATAGGAAGAAACAGCCTGTTCGAGTTGAAAAACCAACAGTTATTTTAGAATTACCACAACATTTATGGGAAGAGTGATCAGACTTATGGATGTTATGGTTTTACTAGGGGATCCTTCAAATGGTAGAAAAATTATTTTTCTGGGTGATAGAAGTTGCAGTTGTGAGCAGCTGCACCCTGTACTCATTAGATAAGGAGAGTGGGGAAAATGTGCAGACACACCTTTCTTACAGGAGAAATCTCATCACTCTGCTTGTGAACTGTGAGAGGAACAGAAATTCAGGAACGAGGGATGGTTCGGCACCTGTGGCTCAGCGGGCTAAGGCGCCAGCCACGTACATCTGAGCTGGCGGGTTCAAATACAGCCCCGGCCCACCAAACAGCAATGATGGCTGCAAGCAAAAAATGGCCGGGCGTTGTGGCGGGCGCCTGTAGTCCCAGCTACTCGGGAGGCGGAGGCAGGAGACTCACTTGAGTCCAGGAATTGGAGGTTGCTGTGAGCTGTGATGGCACAGCACTCTATCTAGGGTAACAGCTTGAGGCTCTGTCTCAAAAAAAATAAAAAAAAAAAAACGAGGGGAAGATCACCATCTTCTGACACAGAGGAAAGGTTTAATGGGAAGATGCATTTTATAATGCAAAATGAAAATAAAATTTGCAAAAGATTACATGGTTTGAAGCAGAAGAAATGAGAAGGGTGGAAGGAGAGAAACCATTTTCTACTGTGAGATATGCAATAGTAAGCTTGGATTTCATCCTGGAGATTGAGTCAGGAAGTAGCACACTGAAAATTGTAAACAAAAACACTTCAATTGTTTTATGTAACCTAAAATAGAGAATAAAATCATCAGTTCCTAATGATGTCTCCAACTTTGATCTATTACCAGTTGGACCATTCTAAGTTACCCCTATGCCTTGTTTTTTTAAATATTATTTACTTATTTTTATTCTATTTCAGATTAATATGAAGGTACAAACTATTAGCTTATGATGTTTGTGTTTGTTAGGTAAGGTCCCTGTTGTAGATGCGCCCCACACCCTACCCCTTGTATGACTGTAATCTCCCACTCTAACCATGGGAATCTTGGCAGCCACAGTTCTGCTTGTTAATACAGGCAGTCAATGAGTTACAAATAGCTGACTGACATTCATCTCACTCTTACTAATGAAGACAATTATAGGTAATAGGTAAATGTACCTGTTCCAATTTACATACAAATTCAATTTGAGAATCAATCTCTAGAACCTATCTCATTCATAACCTGGGACAGCCTGTATTTTAAGTTTAGAAGTTATTTCTGATTACTCTCTATTGAAATTCCATAGCTTGTTTTCTCTTCTTCCAAGTCCTACCACCACTACAATCACTACTATTCACATGCATATCACCTTCTCCCTGATTGCCAATATAGTTGCAACATAATTTTGGAGTTATCAGTACTCTGTCTTTATATTATATTTGTTATAAACTGTGTATCACTAAGCCATACTCATATTTTTTTACACAGCCCTTTGTTTCTCCAGGAGATAATAATTGTTCAGTATTTTATATATTTTTCATTGATTCATCTCTTTATTTTCCCCAGCCATGTAAGTTTTCTTCTCAGAACTGCCAAACTCATCAGATGTCCTATTAATTGTCTATATAGGTATATATATCTATATATCAGACACTTGAGACTCTCTCCATTTGGACTGTGGTTTTTTTTCTTTTTTGTTTTGGGGGGGGGGTTGTTTGTTTGTTTGTTTTTTGGAGTTTTTGGCCAAGGCCGGGTTTGAACCTGCCAGCTCCAGCATATGGGGCCGGTGCCCTACTCCTTTGAGCCACAGGCACCACCCCATAGACTGTTGTTTTTAAGTTTCTTGTATAGTTGCAATTCTGGTATCTTTCTTTACTATCATACTGAAAATTTTCTTCTGCTCACTCTTAAAGTGGAAGCATGATTAAGGGAATCTCACATCATTTTTTCTTGGATGTGTTGACACAAACCCTCTTTTATGACTTTCTGCAAAAGGGTGCAGTGAAGATCTTTTAAAATACTTGATTACTAAAATATCTTTAAATCAACACCCATGCTTTATAATTTGACTGGTCAACATATTCTAAGGTGGAAATCATTGTCCCTCAGAATTTTAAGGGAAAGAATAGCCTTTTTGCTACCACATTGCCAATTTAATATCCTCTCTCTTAGTCTAAGCATTACAACTATTTTTTCTCCTCTGCGGCCAAAAATTTGACTTTGTGCTTCAGAGTGACTCTATATCATGTTCTTGCCCATTGCTGGTATCAATCTAAAAGCAAAAGCCCTTATATCTTGAATTTTTTAAATAAGTTCTTTTATTATTTTTTCTCCATTTTCTTAGTTCTCTATTTCTATAGTTCTTATTTTCCTAAGGATTTATATTTTTTATGTTCTATCTTTGTTTAAAAAATATTCTTGTTTGGAATTTTACTCAATTTTATTTTTCAACATCTTTTTTGAAAATTGTATTTGTCCTGTTACATACTTTGTGTTTTTGCACAGCTCTGTCAATCTCGCTGTGTGTTTTTCTTTTCTTTTTGTGCTCTCTTCTCTTTCTGCACGTGTTAGTGCTAGCCTCTCTCTCTTCCATGGGCCGTATCTCTTTAAGCTGCTTTTTTTTTTTTTTTTTTTTACCTTTTTCTGCATTTGGGTTCTTTTTTTTCATAACAAAGGTTTCCTCATATGTTTAGTTGTTCGTTGCTATTGGCTCATATTTCAGAGTAGTGCCCTAGTAAGTTGATTATGAGCTAGTTGCCTGAGAGTGGGGTCAACTAAGGCTTTTCCTGTATAAGTGCACAATTTTGCTTGGGGCATCTTGCATATTTTTTGGTCTTCTCTCTAGGGCTAGTTAGCTTTCTCACAGAAAAATCTTTCATGTTCCTGTTTGAAGTTTAAAAAACATCATTGTCAGAATTCTGGATCCAAATTGGGGGAGAGAGCTGAGGATCTTGGTATTTAATATGCAAATGCATTTAACATAATCTCTCTATTTTCACAATGGTACATAAATCATAATTGTACCTAGTGTCCTCCTGTCCAGGTATTCTCTGTATTATCTTTTTTAAAAGGATTTTTTTAGGTCAAATTCAGTTAATTTTATTATTTTTCTGTTTTTGGAGATAGTCCTACTCTGTTACCCAGACTAAAATACAGTGGCACAATCATAGCCCACAGTAATCTTGAACTCCCAGGTTCAAATGACCTTCCCATTTCAGCCTCCCAAAGTTCCGAGATTGCTTGCATGAGACACTCTGCTTAGTCAAAATTAACCATTTTAAAGCGAATAATTCAATATAACTTAGTATATGCACATTTCGTACAATCCCTTCAATATAGTTCCAAAACATTTTATCAGCCTGAAAGGAAACACCAACCCCATGTAAGCAGTCACTCACCGTTTCTCCCCCTTCCAGCCTGCGCAACCAGACCTGTGCTCTCTGTCTCTGTGGATTCTGCTCTTCTGGTTATTTTATGTAAACAATCTCACACAAAAAATGGCTTTTAAGTCTGGCTCTTTTTACTTAGCGTAATGTTTTCAGGGTTCATTCCTGTTGCACACTGTCTATGCATATCAGTACTTCATTCCTTTCTAATGACTGAATAATATCCCATTGACCTATATGACAGAACTTGTTTACCCAGTCATCTATTGAATAACTGGCCATTGTGAATAGTGTTGCACTGAAAATTCACGTACATATAGTTGTTTTCTTGTTTTTCATTATTTTGTGTATATACCTATGAATGGAATGGCTGGGTCATAATGCAATTTTTAATTCTCTGAGCATTTTCCATACCAAATACAACATTTTACATTAACCCCAGCAGTACGTGAGAGTTCCAGTTTGTCTATATCCTCATCAATACTTACTCTATTCTTTTTTTAAAAAATAATAGTCATTTTAGTGGTTATGAAATGGTCTCTATTGTGGCTTTGTTTTATATTTCCCTAATGATTAATGATGTGCATCTTTCTTCAGGCTTTTTGGCCATTTGCATGTCATCTTTGGTGAAACATTTACTCAAGTTATTCAAGCAGGTTGCCTTTATGCTGCAGAGTTTTATATCTTTAAATTGTATTAGCTATTCAAAGTACTATTTTTTAAAGTTCTTCAAAGTATGATGTTGGTGCTTTGATGGGGATTGCAGTAAATCTGTAGATTGCTTTGGGTAGTACAGACATTTTAACAATGTTGATTCTTCTCAGCCATGAGCATGGTATGTTCTTCCATTTGCTAACATCTTTTTGCTATTTATTTTCTCAGGGTTTCAAAGTTCTCTTTATAGAGATCACCCCATAGTTTGATAGATATAGAACTTCTATATTGAATATAAGGCAGGGATGTAACTTGTATCATCTCCTTGACAGCATATTCCTCTGGACTAATGTGGAGGTTGAGAAGGAACCATTTCCTGCTTTGTGGGATGATGGAAAAAAAATTAGAGATCCATCTTCTTACACTTTAACCAATCCATTTATTTCCAACTTTACCTTTTTTCTATACTTCTAAAAGTACTTGAAATAAACATCCTATCAATATTTGGGATCCTTAGCACAATTCATGCTACTTCTTAATTTTTCATAATGCCAACCTGGGGCCTTTGAACCTGCTGAAAGAATTTTTGTTTATCCTTCTGCTGCTGCATTTCAATTTTTTTTGTTACTATCTTTTTTTCCATTAAATTTTTTTCTTTTAATTTTATGCCTTAATCTTTTCACTGTCCTCATATAGGGCTTTTGGGAGACAGGCTAGATAATGAGTTACTGAATATGCCATCTTTTACTTTAAAACTGCCCATTTTAAAGGGTTTAAAGTTATGAGTCTAATGTGTCTTTTTTTGCCATTGAAATTTTTCTCAGATATGTGAAGAGAATCAGAAAAAATAATTTCTATTCTGAGTCAAAGTTTCAGAGATGAATAATTTTCTTATGCCCTTGGAATCATCATTGTAGTTATTACCTGGAAAGGAAGAGAAATCCTCAAGAATTTACAGAACCTCAGATGACATAGTTGTGTTTGTTTTCTCTGAAAATGATAATGGGTCTTTTATCTGTTAACCTGGGCAGTGTACTGCATTTTTTCATATGTGATCTTCTTTTAATATAGTTAGTGTTGAACCTCCTATTATCACCAAATGAAGAAACTCAACATAATGATAAGAACCCACAGCTCTTATCATTTTGAGTCTATTTCACTTATGAGCTCTTGTAATTCTTCTTGAAAAAGGGTGAGAATATTTATACTAATTCAGAAACCCCATTAGAATTTGGAAACAACTTGGCAAAGACGAGCTCACTATCCTGACAGTCGCACTTAAATAATGGTGGCACCAGATTTTCCATCGAATAAAAGTTGACAAAAAACATCACTGTTTTTCCATTTTTATAAATAAACAACATATACATATATACATATAAAATTTATAAATGTACATATGGCCAGGAGACAGGAGGAATTCTTAGAGAAATAAATGAAAAAAAAAGATATTGTCTTTGGGTTATCTGATCTTTTTGCTGTTGTTGTTTTTCTGTATTCTTCCAAATGTTCTACACTTAATATGTACATGTGGATGTGTTTGTATATATATATGTGTTAAATCTTTAAATATATTCCTTACACCTTGCCATGTAAGAAAAATATATTATTGGCTTTTAACAGGTTCATAAAAATTTTTGCTATAATGCTACACAAAAATTGGCAATAATTTAACAAAAATGTATTGAATATATATTATGTATAAAGCCCTCTGCCATGAACTATGACAGATACAAGTGAAAATAAGTCCTGTTTCTTGCCCTCAAGAAACTTATCTTCCACAGAATTTAGTACATACAAAAAAAAAGTTGACAAAAAACATCACTGTTTTCTGAGGTAGTAATAGAGAAGTTCTATAAAGTATGTCACTATTTTATAAACTGCACAGTCAATGAAAATGACCTGGGGAAATTATTGGAGATGAAGATTCTGACCCATTTTCCCCAGTAGCCCTATGATGAATTTACATTTCAATAAGCACCTCCAGGTGGATATGCTGTAGGTGATGTTTTAAAAAGCACAGAAAAAAATGACAATGAAAGGAGTACAGACTTAAAAGCTACACCCATTTGATATGTGTCCTTATATGAGGCCATTGCTAGGGATGTGTTTGGCCAATTTGTTTGATTTCTCATCTTGAAGTCTTGCATGTATAAACAGACAGAATCACACCTATGGCTATTGTAAGAATATTATAAATAATATATCCAGCCCTGTCTGAGGTATATTATGGGTGCTCTCAGGGATACAGCACAGCAACTTTTCACAATTCTAAAGAAACATCGTGTTGCTGAATCTAATGCAGAAAGGGAGACAATCAGAAAAACTTCATGCAGAGAGGAAATTTTGATTAGGTCTTGAATATTCGGAAAATTTTTGACAAACTGAGAAAAAAGGGAAATACATAGTAGTCTGCAAAAACATGGCCATTAGGAAATGACACGTGACTAGAAAGCTCTGAGCTGAGGAAATAACTGGAGCAGAGAAGGCCATTGTGTGTCATGGAAGACAAATGCGGAGACATACCTTGTGGGTAGATAATTAAAGCAGCTTTAAATACATTCAATTGTTAAAGAGAAAAAAAGTAAAATTAATATTAGTATAAAAACCTCAAACCAAGCAAAGCAAGTAAGTTTTTAATGTAATTTGAGCAAGGAATGATTAGGGTAGATCAGAACTCTAACACGATGAATTGCTGCTCATGTAGACATGTTGAAGAGGCAAAAGGATAGAGGGTGGGAGACCAGTTCACAGGCCATGGCAGTAGTTCAGAGAAACATTTATGAGTGTCTAGATCTAGGCAGTGAGGAGGAAACGGAAAAAAATGTATACACATGAAAGACATATCTGAAAAGGACAGCTAGAACTCAGAGGCAGGTGGAATATGGAAGTTCCAGATTAAGTATTTTAAACTGATCACGAAGGTAAAGGTCGTGAAAACAATGTTGTGTCATTCCAAAAAATAATAGCATGAGAGATAATATGAGGAAAAAGAAATCATGACTTCAGAATTGGGCCTGTTTAGTGAAGATGTTAGCAGAATGGTCAGGCACTGGTATCCAACAGGAATTTATTGGTGCAGGGATGAGATTGCAGCTCAAAAACTGGTTGGAAAAAAAAAGAAGAAGAAACTAAGATTATTCTTAAGCTGAGAAGAATTTGAATACATAGGAGTGGATATAATCTTTATCTACGTGTAAGCATCAGTATAATGCCAAGGGGTTGATGGTGCTGTGTTCTAGAAATTGTTCTAAGCACTTGTCCTATTTTAAATCACTATGTTCACAGCATCCTTGAGAGGAAGGTGGTATTATTGTTACCATTTTATAAATTTGGAAAGAGAGGTCCAGAGGGAGTCATGTTTGCCTGAGATCATACTCTGACCTATGTACATGTATGTATGTCTTAGAGTTAGGATTTAAATCTGGATAGGCTGGCTCCAAACTGTGCTTTTCATCTTGAAACTCTGCTGTTCTCAATAGAAAGCATGGTATGAAGAGAGAAAAGTCCAAGGCTAAAAGCTTTAGGAATGGCCATGTCAAAATCTAACTGGAAAGCATATATCGTACTCAAGAGTCAAGACAAAAAGCAAGACAACCAATAGGTCAAGATACAAAGGGAGAGAAGAGAAGTACAAGAAAGCAGATTTTGGTAATGACAGATGCAGCACAGAGAACAAGAAGGATGGCCTTGGTTGATTTTTTGGGTTTTTTTTTGCAACACAGGTATCTTTTTTTTTTTTTTTTTGCTTTTTGCAGTTTTTGGCAGGGGCCGGGTTTGAACCCACCACCTCCAATATATTGGGCTGGCGCCCCACTCCTTTGAGCCACAGGCGCTGCCCCAGATCTTAACTTTTACTTTCCCCTCTTACTTTTCAATCAACCATGTTAAAGTTCATTCATAGCACTTAACAGAAAGCATGCTAGGTGGCAAAAGGGAACTTGTGACAAGGCTAGTCTTCTGCTTGGAGGTGGTAGAGTCGCAATCTGCTTGGTGATTCTCTTCCTACCAGTTCTCTCCCCACTTTTACTTTCTCTCTCTCTCTCTCTCTTACTCAGAGTTTGTTTTGTTCTAGAACAGCCTAGAAACATATCTCACAAGTGTGATGAGATAGAGAAAGTGTTATTCGGTAAAAGTGCCTCTTAGAGAGAATGCTTATTTTCAATTTCCCCCTTGTATACTCCTTTGTAATTTTTCTTCCATGCCATCCCCTAAATTGTGCCTGAAGTCTTCAGCATAAAACAAACTTAAAAAGGAAAACGATTTCAGAAACCCTAATGAGGCTAACTTTTAAAATAACCTTATCTTATATAAGTGTACATTATAACTTCAGCCTTGCTTCAATGCCAAGTATCTTTTTAGGCAGTATTTCTCATTTAAACTGATTTCACATGCTCATTTTGACTCATGTCTGCTATAAATTTGACCATTTGCCCGAAGTGTTTTATTCTTAGAGTATCAAACTACTCCACTCTGCCCTTATGGGCTCAAATCATCTCCTGACCCTGGCACAATTTTTGTGCCCAAGTCAGGAATACATGGGAAACTAGATTAAGATTGTTCATCAAAGCAGTCTAAGGTTGGTCTTGAGAGAGCTTCTGTATTAATCTTGGCACTTTAGTTTACCAGAAGTATTGAGGTTCTCTCCACGTTCCCCATAAGTAAGGGCTTTCACCTCCCTGTCGATCTGACTGAGCTTATTTTCACACAGTTCTATAGCTGACAGTAAACCAAAAGTCATCTCTGCCGTGGCCGAAAGATTCCTAGTGCTCATTCCCCCTTGCTTTCCTTCATTTTCACCTCTCCCATCTTTGCAAGCTGTCATGATCTCACCTTAGCTCCACTCAGATTTAAAACTCATCCCTTTAACAGGATTTGATCTCTGCATATCTACTCACACGTGTACTTCATGTGAAAAAATATTTCTTGCTGAAGCTTCATAGAAGTAGTTATAGAAAGAATTTTAACTGAGCCCCGAATATTCTTCTTCTTCTGCCCTTACTCCTCTTTCTTCAACTTGTTTTTATTTTCTCCCTTTCTCAGGAAAAAAGCATTTTTTAATGGTCTCGGACAGAACGGGATTCATTCCTTTATCTGAAATGTGAGTCACTATTGATGCCTTCATTGTTCAACCTTTCTCCCAAGAGCACTTGTTTGGTCACTGCTTGCCTTTCAAGTAAAGGTAACATTCTCCCTAAGAGGCACTTTTACCAAGAACATTTTCTCCATCTCATCTCATCACACTTGTGAGATATGTTTCTAGACTGTTCTAAAAGTTGCCTGTCTCCTTGGTGCTCTCTAAGTTGCCTTCGGATGAGCTTCCTTTGATTTGTTTGCCCTTTTGCAGTAGAAAGTTAAAGCAGATTTCTGTGTGTTATTTGTTGACTAATTATCATTCTGCGTGCCCCATCTGAGAGCTGTCACCTGTTCTCAGACTCTCATTTGGTCACTTACCCCTGAGCTTCCCCCTCTGGAATAGTTTACTCCTTTTCTTGATTACATGTTCGGACACCTGGTTTTTGCCTCCCTTTGACAATCTCCTTGGATTTCCAGATTCACTTTGTTTCCTGAATCCAAGTTCTGACACCATGGGAATAGGAAATTAATATTTATGATCAACAATAAATGCTCACATTTCTTATTTTTAAAAGTCCCTTGGTCACTGCAGAATGTTTCTCTCCTGGACTCTTTAATTCTACCATGGCACTAAGATAGCACCCTTGGGTATGATGGAAATGCCATCGTCAGAACACATGCATCACACCTACACACCTAGGCTCTCAGGACATAAAATACAATTTTAGAACAAAATCCAAAGGAAGTTTGAACGTGGTTAAACCTGGAGATGGCTTTTGTTGTTGTTGCTATTGTTTCTCTTCTTTTTTTTTTTTTAAACCAAAACTGTAAAAATAATTTCTTGTCATATTGCCTTAGTTATAACAACCAAGAAAGTTGTGAGCACCTTATTCTATGATTAAGAATATAATTATTTTTATACTAGTTTTATGCCTTCTTCCAAGCATGACATGTTATAACCTAATAAATCTGTTATTTATTTACCCTGGAAAAATTTTGCAAATACCCACCAGGAAAATGTACAAAAAATGCTAACACCATTATGGTTAATGACAAAGAACTGGAAGCAACTCCTATACCCATGTTTAGAAGGATCAGTAAATACTTTGAAGTGCTTTTATTTAACAGAATACTAGATAGCACTGAAAAATGAATAAACTACAAATATATGCATCCACAAGGAAGAGCACAGAAGTATATTGTTAGGTAAAAATGTAAGTTCCAGGAGAATGTATAAAATACGGTGCTCTTTTATGTTGGTGCCCAAAAAGGAAAATAAAGTAAAATAGCATTTAGGCAGTTAAGCTTTTTTTTTTTTTTCTTAGTGACTTAACCAGGAAAAGTGGAGAAGAGATGAAATTGAAGTAAATCAACCTGTTAACTTATAAGGCTTTATCACACTGAGTTGTTGTTCTCTGCAACGTCAAGGAAGTTAGAAGTATCCATTCTTCTTAGAAAATCATAAAAAAAATTACTACCTCCTCCTCAGAAGAAAGGACCACCGAAGAACCACATGACTAGTTATGATTTAGGCACTTTTCTTAAGAGATTTTCTCAGTTGTACAAGGCTGAAAACCCATGGAACTGAGGACACAAAGGAAGAAGGAAATATTTCAGATATGAAAAAATTAGGAAAGTTCAGAAGGAAAAGTATACTTAAAATATAATGCATGGAAAAGAACTCAAAATGTCCTCCTAAAACTGAAAACAGAAACACTAATAATCAGAGCAACATAAATCAAAACAAGTTGACAAGTTGGCCAAATTGTCAAACATTAAATTAAGCTACATAATTGAATTCTGGGTAATCACTACACTGCCAGAAGAGTATAAATTGATACAAGGTTTAGGAAAACATTTGGCAGTTTCTAACAAGGGTTTTAAAAACATTTATATCCCATGAAGTCATTCTTAGATTTTCAATGTAAATGTAAATCTAAGGTTATTACATTATTATTTATAATATAAAAATTTAAGAGAATGATTTCCTGATAATAATAAAATGTGTCCTAACATATTCAAAGACATGAAAACATGTTCCAGATGTAATTAGAGATCAATGCCATTAATAAGAAATAGAATTACAATCTTAACATAATGTCAACTATATAAATATATTTAAACTTATTTATGGAAAAGATTTTCTTTTGGTTAGTGACATTATCAATGAGTTTCATCCTATGTATATTTTCAAGGTTTTATAACTTATCTAAAGTAAATAGTATTTAATATTAAAAAATAAGAAATGAATAAACTTTTACAAATGTTATATTACAAAAAAAGGAAACAAATTATAGGACAAGCTACAAGGTATCAGGCTACTCTTGGCAATCATTTATCCATAAATACAACTTCCCAGATATTGATAGCCTTTATTCTCAATAACTAAAAAGCTAAGTCAGGTATAAAAAAATTAAATTCTGGGCGGCACCCGTGGCTCATCGAGTAGGGCGCCGGCCCCATATACCAAAGGTGGTGGGTTCAAGCCCAGCCTTGGCCAAACTGCAGAACAGAAAAATAGCTGGGTGTTGTGGTGGACGCCTGTAATCTCAGCTACTCGTGAGGCTGAGGCAAGAGAATCACCTAAGCCCAGGAGTTGGAGGTTGCTGTGAGCTGTGTGATGCCACGGCACTCTATCAAGGGGTGATAAAGTGAGACTCTGTCTCTACAAAAAAAAAAAAAAATTAAATTCTACCATCTATTAAAAAATAAATAAATTGCCTTTCAACATTTTCAGCTAAGCCTTCATTGTAGCAGAAAGAGCACAGTGTAAGCACCAGGAGATCTAATTTTCTACTAACTAACCAGCTTTGTTAGAAAAATCTCTTTGAGCCTACTTCTTTGAGGGGTTTTTGAGGATCAAGTTACATGATGTATTTATAATCTCTTTAAAAGTACAAAGGAGTATACTAATACTGTGGAGACAAAGCATTTTCTTCCAAAAAGTGCCTAGAAACTCATAGAAATCTTCTGTATATTTATGTCAAAGTATTACAGATTGTACTATACAGGTATTAAAGAGTATTAGTGTAATCCATATATCTTATGTTGAGTGAAATGAACTTTATTCATTCACATAGGCAAGGTAGACAAAGAATCCAAATACCCCCAAGTACAATTTCCTTTAATTCTCAATAGTCAAAACAGTAGCTAAATGCTGTCATTTGTTTTAGTATTCCAGGATAGAAATAAGGTAGAACAGTCTAATATGTAGGTCTACTCAAGTGAAAATTATAGTATATAGAGCAGAGGTTCTCAACCTTCCTAATGCCACAAACCTTTAATACAGATCAAAGGGGTTGCAACCCACAGCTTAAGAAAAGCTTATATAAAGGAAGAGACAACAGAGAAGACAGAAAAAAACTATGAAACATACAAATTGGGCCATGATAACTTGATGAAATAAACACCTCAACATTTCTGACTTAATCATAGTTTTGTTTTGTTTATTTGAGGCAGAGTCTCAAGTTGTTGCCCTCAGTAGAGTTCCATGGCATCATCATAGCTCACAGCATCTTCCAACTCTTGGGCTCAAGCAATCTTCTTGCCTCAGTTTTATTTATTTGTAATCTTTAGTAGAGACAGGGTCTCGCTCTTGCTCAGGCTGGTCTTGAACTCATAAGCTCAAGCAATCCACCAGCTTTGGCCTCCCAGAGTACTAGGATCCTAGGCATGAGCCACCACACCTGGCTTTAATCATAATTTTTAATGGGTATACTAAAATACTAGTCTGGTTGAAATATGGTATGCAGAATAGATTAAGGGAGATGATTGTGAATAAGAATAAGGGAAGCTGTGGAAGGCTAGGAGAGTTAAAGATATTAATAAAGAATATGGGCTGTTAGATAAATTTGACTTCCACTCATGGGCAATGAAGGGAAGACTTAATCTAAAATCTCCTTGCTAATAACTCAAGGGTCTTCATTCTATCAGCCCTGTCACAATTGAAATCTAAGTGATTAATACAAGAATGGTGTGTGCTAATTACCATGTAGAATACAGAAACTTTAATTCTTTGACAGCCTGGAAATGCCGCTTCCCAAGGAAAGAAAGAACTAAAATCATAAGCTAGAATCACAGTGAACACTCAATAATGTCATCACTTCAACTTGATGGTTCCCATAATTAGGCACATGTTCATTTCATTAGATTATGCAGAAGACATTATATAAAAATCCTCTGCTGTTTGATTATAGAGATTTACACAATGCAAAGTTATACATTACTATCAAGTCAGAAGTGGAATGAAATAAAAAAGATTCTTTAACATGATTTAAAACTCATGCAGTGTTGCTTGAAATCTCTTGTCATGATTTTTCTTAGAATAAAAGGGGATATAAAGATCATCCTCATCTCCATTACATCCATCACACAGTAAAATAGAGAGGGCAACTATGAGAGTACATAGAACCATTTGGAAAACAGCAGGAATTCTAGAAAGGTATTTCTAATGTTTTGTGTTCCTGAGAGGCATTTCAAGTGTGTTGAACGTTTCCCTGAGCATTCAAGGAGCACAGATCACAGGCACATCAAAGTGCACAGCTATTGTGCTATTGGGAAAACCATAAGCACCTGGAGAATCAATATAAATAAAATGAATTAAAACAGTATAAAAGAAAAAAATGTGTAACTGTGAAACATTAATTTTAATGAATATTAGTTTCATGAGATGTTTTCTTTTTTAAAAACCTCAGATATTTTACTAGGTTGGGATAATTTAGATACTGGAAATTTTGTACACATTTGAAGATAGATTCCTGGAAAAAAAAAACAATGGAATAATGATACAGAAAATAAAACTTAATACACAGTATATGATTAAATATGAGGGAAAAAATACCTGCACAAAGAGTGTTAATATAATTAAGGAACTGAATAAAATATTTCACGGTAGGTCCAGTCTGGAATCAAAGTTCTAAAATGAGAAGAAACATTTACAAAGGATTTTTTGTCTATTAACCTATAAAAAATCATGACTCATGATAAAGCTTCTAAAATTTTGAAATTTGAGTTATTGTAATAGTATGGAAAGAGCTATTAGTCTAAAAGTGGAAATCCTGGGCTATAGCACTGAGTTCATCCTTTAGTAGATGGTAAACTTTGGAAAATGTACTTTTCTGAGTCACAGTTTCCTCATTATAAAACGGATGACAGGTAATAATTCCTTGTTAACTTTAACAGGTATTTATAAGTATTAAACACACAAAACAATCTGTTTCAAATACATTAAACTGTACTGCGTTCTATAAACGTAAAACATAATTGAGAAAATAGATACACTTAAAGATGACATGTCATATGTCAATGTTTGTGAATTAAGTTTTGAAGAGATAATGCAATTTTAAGTGTGTATGAGAACATACTATTTAAAGGAATCTTATGGGAAATAATTTTGTGAAACAAATATCTAAATTTTTACATAGTAGATTCCTTTAAAGAATATGGGACATCTCTCATGCCAACAATCTCTTTAGATCACTGGGCAAGAGAGATGAGAGAGATCCTAGTAATCAAGCTTTTGTCTGAATCAAAATATGCAAATATCCTTTCCCAATGTTTAAGTTGTCTGTTTCCTTTGGTTGTTGTCATCGCCTTAGCTGTACAGAAGCTTATCGGTTTCATTAAGTCCCATTTGTTTATTTTTGTTGTTGTGATTGCTGCGGAGGTCTTCCTCCTAAAGTCCTTCCCCAGAGTGTTAGCTTGCAGTGCTTTCCTCACACTTTCTTTGAGGATATAAATTGTTTCATGTCTTAGATTAAGGTCTTTTATCTATCTTGAATCAATTTTTGTGAGTGGAGAAAAGGTGTCTTCTCTAAAGACAGATGAATGGCTAACAAACATATTGAAAAAATGCTCATCATCCCTAATTATTACAGAAATGAAAATCAAAATCACCCTGATATATCTACCTCCAGTGAGAATGGCCCACATCACAAAATTTCAAGACTATGGGGGAGGGGCCAAGATGGCGGTCTGTAGCCAGCTTTCTGCAGAGGTTCCCATCCAGAAGCAGAGTTAAAGGACAGAAACTCAGCAAGAAAGCTGATGTTTTGGATCTGAGCCAAAAGAAAAGGTCGAAGAATGCACATCAACCCTGCTGGGGCGACCTGAGACCCCAAGGACACAAACAAAAAGGTACAGAGCACATCACCAAGCGGATGGGAGTCCCCTCCCCCATGAGAGAGGCTTGCAGTATACTCCATACCTCCATAAAAACAAGCGAGTAGAGTTCAGATGTCCTCCCGCTCTACCCCATGGGAGAGACCCTCTAAAACCAGACCTCCTTCCCCTACTAGGGTGCCAAGGCACTCTCCCACCTGGCATAAAACTGTATATACTCTCTACCTGCAAGATGGAATTCCTGGTATTCCCCTCCACTCTCACCCCAAGGTCTGGAGGCCTGTCCCCCACAGAGTCCAGATTCTTGGAGATTTTTCCCAAGGGGTGTGGACAGGGCATGGACTGTTGCTGATCTGTGCTGATTTTCCGGCTCGGGAATGGTGAGAGGGGAGAGAGTTGAGAGGAGACCCAGCTGGAAAGAAGGTCTCCTGAGGCATGAAACAGCAACCAGCTTTGGGAACAATAGCAGGAGAGCTCGCACCCCTGGGGATGTTTTGAGGAGAAACTCCCAGTCTTCTGGGTGGCCAGGGGAAGCCGGCGGCTTCTCCAGTGGTAGCCATCAGCAGAGTGGAATGGCAACCAAGGTACGTTAAGGATATGCCTGAGGCGATACCGGCCAGGACAGAGCGCAGGGATTAGAATACCTGCAGAGAGACTGCTTTGCTTACTTTCAGACTAACCTGGCCCTCAGGGGGATGAAAGCTGAGACAAAGGGCTAGAACTCACAGACTGAGTCAGACCTATTTGCAGCCCCAGTCTGATCAGGGGAAATAGCCTTGACAGAAATAAATTCTGTGAACTTGTTCTGTTCCAGCAGCAACATCAATCAGGGACAGGGCTGAAACTGAGTGAATCGCCCCAGCCCCTATCAAGTACCCAGGTTGTCAGGCCTCACCTCCCGCTGCCAAACAGTGACAGGAAGTAGCAGACTGGTCGAGGAGCCACAGACCTCACTGTGACCCAGGCAGGCGCAAACCTCTGGAGCATCTGTTCATTGGAGGAAACTGGATCACAACTGTTACCACTGACTGGGTGTGACAGAGGGGCAAGGTGGGGAAGGAGGCATCAACCTTCCCAGACTAATCTACTTGCTGTGGGGGCACCCTCCTGAGCTCATAGAGAATCGGAGTGAATTATACTAGAGCTTCCAGCAGATCCCTGCTATCTCATTGCCAGAGACTTTTTAACTCTTCCATTTGAGATCGGTGCTGGCTAGGACAATTGATTTGGACCTCTTCAACT
>CAUYRH010029377.1:0-21946 GCA_963574655.1 Perodicticus potto
TGGAGCCTCTGGTGGGCGTTGTAGGTCCCCCTCCTTGCCTGTCATCCAGCCCACTGGCTCTTCAGCTGGCTGCCGCAGCACCAACACCACCAAGGAGGAGGCAGCAGGTCCGCCAGCTCCGCTGAGCTGGCTAGGGTGCCAGATGTCCTGCATCAATTCTCCCTCTCTGAGTAGAAACCCAAACTGCTGTTAGGGAAAAGGGGTGAAGACTCGATCTAACTGCTTCCTGCTGGATTTGGCGATGATAGAAGGGGGCAGTTAGGGTTTCTCCAGAGGGAGAGTGATACAGGGGTTCATGGACTGGAACCATCTTTATTGCATGTGGCTTGATGACCTTTCGTGCCCAGCCGCAAGGAAGCTGTTACTCGGCTGCCATCTTGCTCTGCCCCCCTGGAGACTCTTTCATAAAGACATGAATCCCTCTTACAAAGGTTCTGCCCTCATGACCTAATCACCTTCCCATGGCTCTACCTTCTATTACCATCACCTTGGGGCTTAGGGTTTTTATACATGAATTTCAGGAAGACACAAACATTCAGCCCATAGCACCTTATGAATTCCCATGTTATTAATAACCAAAGGATTTTTTCCTTGTGTAGAAAGACTCACTATCCATTTTAAAACACAATTTCATTGGAAATATCTGAAGTGTGTTCCAGGCAATCAATATAAAATATAGCTTATTAGAATAAAATTTGATCCTAAGTTGGGAACCCCTGGCTTTAATATTTAATAGAATTAAATACAGAATTACTGTTCAGGGCAACATGATAGTAATAACAGAAAATACTATGAAAAAACAAAATACATACTTTGACCACAAAAATTTGAAGGAACTCGCTATGACATTTTCACACGTTTCTTATTCTTTGAGAGTTATCCAAGTAACAAATGTATGGAATCATCACGTGATGGAAAACTGCAGGGATTCAATTCAAAATGCCTGGAAAAGCAGTAAGCTAACGGATTGCATGCCAGATCACCATTGTAAGAAACTCGGGGAAATTAGTGAAATAATTAAGAATGCCAAGAGTATTTTAAATTAAAGATCATAGTTACTGATGTGTTGAAAAGTTCATTCGAGGATTTTAGAAGGTTTTGAGCCAAGCTTATTTTTTGGAAGTGTGTCTAAAGACTTTCCTTCCTTCAGAACTCTGCAGAATCTTTTAAAAGCACAGCCATCACTCAATTGAAAAATAAATCTGTCAGCATAAAACAACTTTTATTTCCATTGTTCATCCAATCACTCGTTCAGTCATCCATTGAACCCCGTCTAAGTGCCAGGTACTGTGTTAAGAGGTAAACACGAAGGACAAATAAAACATGGCCCCTTCCTTAATGAGCCTTCCGGTCTAAGAGGATGAAGCATATGACATATATGAAGAGCTGAAAATCAAAAACTGCCAAACATCATGACCTGAGTTAGAATTTTTTGAGAGTCATATTACCACACTAGCTAACATTTACAAATCCTTATTGTGTGTCAAACCTGGAAACAGAGATTCCAATAAGAGGAGCCAAGTACCCACGGTCACCTAAGCTCGAAACTCCACCCCAGGCTGTGTGTGTCCAAAGCACTCATTCTAGACTGCCACACAGAATTATCCCTGAGATCCATGGAAACATGCACTAGGGTGGCTAAAAAGAAAAAACAGTATCCAAGTAAAGGGTGCAGGTAATAACACAGGAGTATAGCCTAGTGTGAGAATCTAGGTTCCTGTGGTTTCTATATATAGGCATTGCCGTTTTCACTATAAAGAACTGCCCTTTCCGCCATATGGGTACTTAATCCTTCTTCATATTCTCACTCCCTTCCTAGAGGTCTATTCTACCTGTGGGCATACTATCTAGATTTAGACATCAACTCTACGCCCGAAATGACTAACTTATTTCAATGTGTTACCATTAAAAAGAAAAACATTTCCACTGTGCCCCGGCTTGTGCACAGAAACTGCCTCCCGTTTTCAGCACTCAGAGCCGTGGGTGTGCACAATGGTTTCCCGGCAGCCTGAGGTCACGGGCCTGGGTGAGGGAGACTGTTCCCCCTTCAACTGTGGCCCACCCACCCCATTCCGGACTCTTGGGTGCTCCCATTTACAAGGCGGAATACCCAACAACAGAACCTCGTTCCCGCAGACGCAGACCTTCACAAGGGGCATGGGTCCCAGGAGCCTCTTCGTTCGGGCCATTTTCTAAACAGTCGGTCTCTTTCAATTTCCACATTTTCCTCCTTGGCTCGCCCTCCCTCTTCCGTCTGCAAATCCTCCCCTTTCTGCCTTAATGCATTTCCTCTATTATGTTGCTTTCCTTGCAAAACAAAACGTAGCGAGTAGGCACGTAGTAAAAATCCTAACTCTTGTTTCGGACGGATGCCATGTTGTGCCAACCAGATGGGAAATTAGCAACTGCCTCTGGCTAAAAAGGGCACAGACATCCCTGCCAGTGTCCAAACGGACAGCAAAGACCTGGCTGCGTCCTCTGCATACTGGAAAGAATACTCCGGAGGGGCGCCAGTAAGACTTCTCACCACCCCAAGGGAAGTCCACCTTCCTGGGGACTTGGGGTGCCACCACTGGCACCCTAAGGGCAAGGACACGGAGCAACGTCGCCCTCCCTGAGCTCTTCACCCGCTGCCTCTTGATGCGCAGATGGGCTTCTGGGCCAGTTAAGCTGATTCGCTGATGGTGCTTTCAGTAACCGGAAAGTACTGAATCTATATGTGTCTGGTTTCCCATCAGGGCTTTTCCTATCTCATTTTTACTCACATACCTCCACCACAGTCTTTTCCGACAGTATTTCTGCTGCCTAGAGCTGGGTATTCCTACTCTGCACCCTGAACTCAGTGTCATGAACAGCCCCAGTGAAAGCCCCAAACCACACTCCTGGAAAGGCCTTCTTACATATGCTCTCAAAAAAGATGAGAATGGTAAAACTATGTTTAAATCTAGCGATGACGTTACATGGCATTTCCTGCTGAAGTCTTATTCCTGAGGAGCGGGACATCATGCAAGCAAGAAAACAGGTCCATGTATCACAGCAGCTGAAGACAGACTTGTCTCTGAGATACAGAAAAGGGAGCCAATACCTAAAATATGTGATCAGGCGGCACAGTTCCTACCGTGACTCAGTCAGCATCTACCCTCTCAAAGCACTGAAATGTTCCTCATAACGGGAATATTCTTAGAGAAGCATAAAGAGAAATGAAATTCATTACAGATGAACAGGAACAGAGATGTATTTGAGAGTTTTATAAACAGTTTTGTTATTGTATCTTTGCCTGTATTAATGGCTTAGCGTTCAGTGATTTTCCTACTTAAGAGAATTAAGTCAGTAAACTCTCAAAGCTTGTGCTAATTCTTTTTGTGAGTGAAAGAATGTGAAACATTTTAAACATTCATTTAAAAATACAGAATGCATTCTGAATAAAAGTCTCCCTGTGTTACTTTCTCCTACTCCCAGATTCACTTTCCAAATGTCCTATTACAACTTGGCACATTTACACTCAAAGTAAATGTTTGAAACTATTTTGAAAAGTCATCTTAATAGGCATCAGCAAGTGGTCTGTATTAAAAGAATTAGAAAGAAAAGTTTCATAATGTTCTCCTGTTCATACAGTACCTTCAGAGTTTGTATTAAACAATTGAAAGCAGAATATCCCAACCGGGAGAAAGTCTCTAGGTCGTTAGGAGGCAGGCAGTCATAGCATTTGTAATAGACGCTGGACTATTTAAGGACAGACTGTGTTTACCAGTTTCCTTCAAAGGCAAACCTATGTGTGTACTTTTTGTTTTTCAAATAGAACAACTAAAAGTTTTCCATATTTCTAAACTGATCCTGAATATATTTGCCAAGTTTATAAGTTGTGATGAGACAAATTTCCTGCTAAATCAGGGTTTCTCTTCCCACTTTTTGATGTTGGGTTGCCTTGATTGGATAGAAAAAAAAAAAATCAGGAGCTGTCAATCTGTTTTCTTTTCAGGTCTTTTCTGTTCCTTTTGAAATTAGTTACAGCCTGCTTTCTGTAGCATTGTAACCAGCCTGACCTAATTTAATTACCATGACTTGTGTGGTTTAAAGATAAATACTTTTATTCAGTTTGTCTGCTTTGTGTATGTTTCCCTCCCTTTCATACAATGCTCTATATCTGAGCATTCAAAACCCTTGTTATTTCTTTCTTTATTGGGCTAACACAGAGCTAGTTTTTCGAGCAGTGTCTATATTCACAAGTTTTCTTTGATGCTACGTTTGCTTTCTCCTTCCTTTGCTGTATCTGTTTGTGTACTGGGAATTGTGGGCCTCTGTGGGATCCAGACTAAACATTCTTTGACTTGAACCACAGAGCATCCCTACTGTACGTGTCTCTGTGCAGACCCAACGGCTCTAATTTAGAAACAGAAGTGAGGGGAAAGGAGACTGAAAGAAACATGTCAGGGCCTTGGGGCTTAGAAACACTGTATTTAAAAATTCCAGTCCACAGAATGTACCACCAAGCCCAGGAAAAGATTAGACATTCACTTCAGCTATTTAAAATGGAAAACCTATTTCTGTGATCCCAGATTCGCTGCGAGTCTTGTAAAGGGAATGCATACCATTTTACTGCTGCTTTCTTTTTTCCTGGGAAAAGAAGGCATGCAGAAAGATTTTCACAGTAAAAAGATCGTGCTCTCTGGCTATTGAGCTGTATGCCCTAATAAAATGAACATCATAACAAGGGCAGTGAATAACCAACATTGGGGGCTTACGAGGGAGTGTTTAGATTGATTGGAGTTAATCTATTAACCTTCTTGAGCTCACTTGATATGTACCATCTGAGGGAGCTCTTTATTTTGCACAGAAAGGAACATATGCTGAATACTTACGGGGAATAAAACAAAGTGTAAAATCAGATCTCAGTCCTGAACAGATTGTATCTGCTACAGGTGTTGCACAACCCTTTGACCATCCCTACAGACTCTCCTCTTTAAAAAGGTTCCCCCAGCACGGTGCCTTTGCAAATTGTCCCGCAGAAAACGTGAATGGGGTCTATTCTGCTACATGCTTTGCCATCTGAAATGGCACAAAAACCTGCTGTTCCACAAAACAGACCATTCTATTAAAAAAAAAAAAAAGTCAAGAGAAAAAAATCAAGAATGCTGTTTCCCTTCACAAACGTCGTTGGTTTGCTTGGGCACATGAAAAGAGATTTTTATCTTGCAAATGAGTAAAAAAGAAATAATTACGAAGACATCATTAAAAATTCTGTTTGAACTGTACAAATAATATTGTACCTTAAACAAATAGAAGGAAGCTTTTTCTAAATGCCAAAAGCCAAAACCCTGCAGATTAGCAGTGAAACAGTTTCACTACCTCAATTCTCACAATGCATCGAAATTGCCAAGAAAACTGTTTCCTGCCACCCTAGTCTTTAGAGAGCGACAAATCCCTTTAAACTAGTCATTAGCCAGAGAATACGCAGCATAAAAGTAATAAAACAATGTCAAAAATCCTATTACAAGAGGTCACAATTTATACCAAATTAATTAGTATGCTTGAGTGATATTTAATTTGGAAAAGCAGCTATCTCTGTAGCATCTTAAGTAGTTTATGGTTAATACTGAATACTTTTTCCCTCCAACCTTCCATAAGCTATAGCTCTTTTGTTCACTAGAGTCAATAATGTGGAGAACTTGATTTCTGAGTTAATAAATCTGGTGATAGCAAAAGTTACTTCCAAAGGAACCAATTTTTGATGCTATGATCCCTTCAATATGGAGAGAACAGGGACTAGATGGAATTCAAAAAATTACTGAGAGAGGCACATATTTTGTCTGCTATATAAATTCGTTATATGAATTTTTTTCTTTTTTTTTTTTTTGCAGTTTCTTTTGGCCTGGGCTGAGCCTGAACCGGCCACCTCCAGCATATGGAGCAGGCGCCCCACTCCTTTGAGCCACAGGCGCCTCCCTGTCATAGGAATTTTTGAACTGCACATAGTTTGCAATAAAAATACATGATTTTTCAATGCTGACTAAGCAATTCCAACTTAACTATATAATTTAACAAAAATTTAAATGTTAAAATATCATTATATATTCATTTAATTCTTCCAGCTCATGGCCACCCCCCAAAGGTCTATGTACATGCTTATTTTAAGATAACATCTGGATAAATTAGTGCTAGTAATATAAAATGGAATAAGATTAGGGTAATGATATCTCAGTATTAGTAGAACATATATAAAGAAGCTCTGACTATTTTAACAAAAATTTTTCCCCTGAAATTTATGGAATACTCTACATTTAGAAGTAGGAAATTTCTAAATTAAAGACATTAAGAGTAACTTTTGAACTACTGAACATTAAGATATAAGTTAAAGCCAGAGCAAAATTTACCTCTGATACCTTAGATATTGTCATAGGGACCAGAAACAATAATTAACAATTTCGATAAATTTGACTGCATAAGGGTGAAATATGCCATAAACTTAAAACATTTATTTAAAAATCTTGGATTTTAAGGTTTCTTTTATTTTTAATGTTAGAGACACTTAACAGTTGTACATAATAAGGGATACAAGTGATATTTTGATTGAGGCATACAATATGTAATGATCAAATCAAGGTGCTTGGGGTATCCGTCACCTCAAATATTATCATTTCTTTGTGTTAAGAACATTCCAAATACACTCTTTTAGTTATTTTGAAATATACACTACATTGACCCCAGTTACCTGTTGTGCTACTGAACAACAGTTAGACAACATTCCTTCTATCTGTGTTCCCTACCCATTCCTTCTATCTGTATTTCCTACCCATTAACTACCCCCTCTTGCCATTAACTATCCCCTCTTGCTCCATCCCTAGTAGCAAAAGAAATGGTAAAAGGGCGTTTGATATCTGAAACATTCAAGGAAGAATTTAGACACACCATATTAATGAATCACCCCAAGGACAGTATAAAACATCCATGTACTATTATCCAGCTTTGCAGTAAAGAATTCTAAATCTCCAAAAGCCAAATGTCTAAATAGTCACAGCAAAGAGGAGCAAAGACATTTTGGATTTGACTGATTCCAAAATCTGTATTCTCATTTACTGTTCTCAAATGCTTCCCGTATTAAAGGAATATTAAATTTCGAAACCCCACTCCTTAGCATGAGCTCCAAGAAATGATAGCACCAGCTTCATGTGGAAACCTACTAGAAACACAGAGACTGAGCTCCATCCTAGACCCTCCGAGGCAGACTTTGCTCTTTAACAAGGTTCCCATGGATTCTTATGCATATTAATTTTGATGAGCATTAATTGAATACAAACTTGAAAGTATGTTTAACCTCATAACAATCAAATACATAAAACAATTAATCAAAGTGATACTTCAAAATTATTTATCACTGGTATAGATGAAATAGATTGACGATATCATAGATAAGGTTGGAAGAAGTAGGGGATAGAAGAGAACAGCCACTGCAAAGGTTTTGCCCCTCAAAACCTTCAGAGGTGTTTTGTGGATGTGCAGCAAATTTTAAATGTGTTTGACTTTGCAATCTCACTTTTGATAATTTAACTTAATTGGATAGAGGCCAATGTGGCATATTGTATTGTTTCCCATGCCTGTTGTGACAAATTACCACAAATGTAATGGCTTAAAACAACACATACATGTTATTTTAGTTCTGGCTGACTTGGAAATGGCTCATGGGACTATAATCAAGGTGTTAGCATTCTGGAGGCTCTCAGCAAGAATCCATTTCTTTTCTTTGTTAGCCGTACAGGTTATCTACCTTTCTTGGCTCACATTCTCCCTGTCTCTCTAATCCTCTGCTACCATACTCAATGTTTTTCTCAGACACTGCCCACACCCATCTACTTGTTATAAGGATCCTTGAGATTACATTGAGCCCACCCTGATAATCCAAGTAACCTCTCCATCTCAAAATCCTTAACTTAATCACATCTGCAAGGTCTCCTCTGTCATACAAGGTGACATATTTACAGGTTTCAGAGATTAGGATTTGAGATATATGGAGCCCATTATTCTGTCTACCACATGCACTAAGAGATTTTTATCACAGCATTGTCAATAATAATTGAGAACCACATGAATGCCCATTCACATGGAGGATTTCAATATTTCCAGGTAATGAGATTAAGCCTTAAGATAAATATCTCTGTCTATTAAGAGAAATAAAACACTTCACACATACACATAAAATCAGAGAGGCAGATCTAGAGAGACAGAGAGAAAGGGAAAGAGAAAAAGGAAACTGAGTTTCATCTATTTATTAACAGCATTCATCTCTGAATAGAGGAATTTATGGTGATATTTACTTTATTTATACTTGTCTAATTATTTAATTCCTTAACAATGACCATTTAGTATTTTGTGATCAAATAAAAATAAAAAGTTTATGTGTATATACAATACACATTTTACTAGAAACCTATATGTTCATAAATGCCTTCTTCAGACCAATTATTGGCAAGTTGCCTTAGAGTCCCTAACACTCGGTAACCTGAAAAAATACAATGTGCCTGTTTGATTTGGGATTTCAATCTTAGTTTACATGCTACACAAAATGCCACAATGTCAGTAGGAAAGCAAAGATTTAGCTTGAATACGTAACTATGTAAATAAAACCTAACAATGTTTTACTTAACCTCAATAAATATGGCAAATATGCTCACCTTCTTAAAGCACAATTACCCATAGGCCAAACTCACTTTCTGTATAAGATGTAAGATTAAATATATACTCTGACTACTATAGGTTAGGACCATAAACAGAATAGTGATTTGTTTTCTCTAGGAAGAAACCTGTGACCAGTGTAATATTAGCCCAAAAGGGTTTAAATATATTAGAATTAACAAGATTATTCTGGAACCACAATCTTGAGTGAATCTAGGTAGGTAAAACATCCAAAATGTAAAAAATTTTAGAATGGATTTAAGATATTTGCAAAGAATCTTAGAAACAACCCAACCACCTAACGGTCATGAGACATCCTAGCTTAAACAAGGCCTGAACATTGTGGAAAACAGCCTACAGGCTCATGATGAATTGAGGTTATTAAAACATTATCTGGAAGATCGGTTTAACATAAAATATCATATAAGTTCCTTTTGTGATTAATTAAGATAAAGTGTGAAAAGTAACTGAAATGGTGCATAGTACACAGTAGGTGTTCATTCAATACTAGTTTTATTTTCTCATCCATTCTTTGAAATGTATACAGGACATCTGCTGATTTACAACTCATCAAGAAAAAGAATATCTTTGAATTGGAGGCATTAATTACCATTATGAAACATTACTGATCAAAATTTCAGAGTGTATTAGGAAACAGTATTTGCACGTAAGGGTTGTTAGAAGTCAGTTGCTAAACTAATAAGTTATATTAATGTTGTTATTGTTGCAAGCCAAATGTTTGCTCTTCCTTGTCCTCTGGCACTTGTACTTCAATGAATCTGTAGACAGGTGAGATTGGGAATCTGGGTATAGTTCTCATTGGTCTAAGAACAAAAAACAACTTTACCTCTCCCTTATGAAGTCTTTACCGAAAGATTTTGCTAAAGCAAGAGAATATCAATTTTAGGTGAAAACCCTTAGCACATAAAAGGAACTTGAGGGTATTAATGAAATCAAAAGTCTCTTTTCAATTAAATATTTTAGTAATGCCCAGGGATGGCACAACTGTTTTCACAATGTGGGACAGGTATAGCATGTGATAAATAGGAAAGTATCTCCCACAAGAACTTCATAACGTTATTAGCCAATAACTGGCTACTTTCCATGGGCTCAGCATTTTGCTCACAACATCTCATTTGATGTACATGTGAACCCCATGAGATATACATTATTATTAGCTGAATTTTACAAATGAGAAAAAGGAGAACAATAGGGGTCATGGGACTTACTGAAATTCATGCAGCTATTAACTATCTCAGGAAAGATTTAAACCTAGAAAAGAGGACTCCAGAGTTTTATGGTGAGCCATACTGCCTCCTTGGCTGTTCACATTTCTGGGCCAATACCCAAAAGAGCTCTTCACAGAAAAGTTCAATAACACATTTGTGATTATTTCAATCTATTGGTACTGAGAGTTTTTTTTAAACTTCCAAAGAATCATACCATAAAAATAAATTTAGCATTTGAGACAGTTTCATATTGCTTTAAATCTCTTACCTGCTAATCCAATTCTATGCATACTTCTTACACCACCTGAAAATATTTATACTGTGCACAAGATGGTCCTAGGCAGAGCAAACAGATGTAATTCAATCTTTAAGTAAAAACTGAAAGATGCTTTCTCGTCAGGTAGCCCTGCAACCATCCGGAAGCTCAGATGGAGTGCTGTGAGAGGTGTGTATTGACAAGTCGTGATTTCCTGGACAAATATCAAAGCTGAACCAACTTAGCAGACAGATGCCTCCCCACTACCAATACTGAGGATTTCATTTCTTTTTCATTTTCCTTAGCCCTACTAGATTTACTGTTTCCTGAAGCTCCTTTCTACTGCTTCCAAACCAGTTGTCATTCTTCCCCTTGGTTGATTTGTGTTGTTCAGAGGCTCAAGTGGCATAATGAGATTGAAAAAGCAGACAGGTGTAAATAGTACCTCCTGACATTGGCCACTTCCCCCTCTGCCATACAGCCATTCACAGGCTCCAGGCTTGTCCCCAGCCACCTTTCTGGACCCAATCTGTCTCATCACTTATCCTGGAGAGGCACCGTGCTCCAGATAGGAGTGTCATGTCCCAACAACTGGAAGTGGGATGGTCTATGTGGAACCAGGGCTTCCAGTGAATGTGGCTGAACTTGTTTCAACCTTTGCTCACCCTTGACAGGGACATGCATTGTTAAGAGAAGTGGAACACAGACTCCCATATTTAGGTGTAGCAGCAGAGGAGGCTGATATTTCAAATGAGAGTCAAAAATGGCAAGTAAATACTAATGTATGTTGAAAAATCAGAGATATATAGCTCCAGACCAAACCAAGACATAAGTAGTGTCAGTGCCTCCATGAGCTTAAGCCCTCAGTTTTGTCAGAAGTTATTAAAGACTGGAGATTGGATTTATTCAGGATTTTAGTGTTTTTCCTTCCAAAGTTGACAAGAAAGTTATGATTGGTCAAAAAAAATCTGGCCTGCAGTAAGAGAGATGTAAATTAGCTTTTCATTCTGACTCACAGCAGAAGCAGCGTTATCATTTAGTGGGTTGGATGACTTATAACTGCACTCAGCATATAAGAACTAGAGAAGTATTTTAGATGAGATAAACATATAACCTAGGATTCACAAATCTACCTTATTTATTTTTTAATTTTTATAAACTGAAAATTATTCTGGTACTTAGCTCTCCTGTTCTATTTATATTTATAAATTCCCCTTCATATTACCTTACTATTTTGTCATTTCCCCATTATTTGTAAACATTCCTTTAAAAAGATGAGCTTTCAGAAAGTTAACATATTTGGTTTGGATGCCTTTCTTTAAAAATAATTGGAGTTATCCATTGTGACAAGGACACAATTTTCTATTCCTCCTGAATATATCCACAGACAGCTTTATCCTTGAAATTTATAAGTATCTTTTCTCTGGGTCTCTTAAATAGTATTTTCCAAAAGTTCATATTACATATTTGATTATTCCAAGTACTTTCCATCATAATTATTCTCTTCATTTTTAGACAACTGAGTTTCATCACAGAACTGCCAGAATATATAGGCTTAATTTTAGTACAAACTGCTGAAATTGAGCATAGCCAAGATGGATTGTTTTCTAATGTTGCGTGATAAATGACCACAAACTTAGAAGATTAAAGCAACACTCATTTGTTATCTCATAATTATATGGATCAGAAGTCTGGCCATAATGAGACAATGTTCTCTGCTCAGGGTTACCCAGAGCTAAAATCAAAGTGTCATCTGGGCTTTTCTCTTCTCAGGAAAAGACCCCTCTTTTCTGCTCCCCTACTTCTGTCAGAATCAGTGTCTTGAAGTCGTATGATCGAGGTCCTCGTTTCCTTTCTGACTTTCAGCCAGAGAACAGTATTGGCTCACCCTAGCCCCAATAGTGCCGTCCTAGGAGGCCCGCTCGATCTTTAAAGCTAGAGGTGGGATGCTGAATCTTTCTGGAGCTTGAAATATTTTTACAAGAAAGAATCCCTTCTCTTTTAAGGGCTCACCAGATCAATTGAGACCCAAGGATAATCTCCTTTTTAAAAATCAACAACTTAACATAACGTATAGTTACCACTGCCTTCACAGATGCCTTCACACTCAAAGAGCTGAGATATACAAGAGCATGCATGGGTCATTGAAGATCATCTTAAAATTCTCCCTACCACACATGGCATCCAACGACTAGGAGAAATTACCAACAGCTGCCACATGGAGCATATTTGCTATTTCTGGAATCCTCCTAGAAGATGAGAAAGGGGCTCGCATTCATTGCTAGCATCCTTGAAAGAAAGAACTGAGTCTGCTGGGGCAGCCCCATTAGTGGAGTGCCCAGCCTGGTATCTCGCATAATAGTGAATTTTAAACAATTATCAAATAAGCACATGATAAATGAATGAATAAATAATAAACACTCCTGTAATAGAACCTGAACTTCAGAGTATAAACCAAGACATAATTATTGACACGTTAATGTCAAGACCAAGTATTTATTATACTTGGTATGAAATAATATGAACCAGGACTGGAAATCCATAATAACTTAGATGAGTGGACATGGACCAGAAGTTCAGCTAATGGAGATCCCAAGGGGCAACTAGGGATAAGTGAGGAGATAAGTTCAAAATTTATATATTGCAGGACAGTGTATTTTGAATGAAAATATGTACAACAGAGAATTTGGTGAAAAAAAAGAGAAAAAAAGAAATACAGTAGTAGAAATTGATGGAAAAAAGCCCCTAATAATTTGAGAAAGATTTGGAGCAAAAATCACTTCAGATGTTAATAAGTCTGAGTGAGTATGTGTGGAGAATGGGTGAGGATTGGAAAGAAGTGGAGTAAGGAAGTGAGAAAACTTCTCAAAACTTCTTATTAAATATGAAATAAGATCATCTTCAAGGAATAAATTCTTTGGGCAAAGAATGAAAGTTGAAAATACTACTGTAGGGGATGAAAGAATACTGGTCAAAGGAGGTAATATTTTATGAAGCAGCACTGATGTTAGCAGTGGAGGAACTGAGAGAGGATCCCCAGGAAGAGTATGTTCTGATCTGGAAGGACAAAAGCCTTCTTGTGGAAACTCAAGGGCACTGCTGCAAAGTCCTCCACATGGTAACTCAGCTCCAAAAAATTTGTAAAAGCTTAACTTCCTGGAACCTTGAAACTAGCACTTGCTTGCACTTTTGTAAACCCTACAAATGCTTTGAGACCTCCAATGAGGGACAATATAATAATTCCTTTGTCTGCCTACTTGTGAATCCCATAAAAGGACAGGGCCAGAGCTGATGGGAGAGCTCTGTCATCTTGTACACTAGACCACCGATCTCCATTGGCTGGAATAAAGCCCCTTCCTCTTTCAAACACAGATGTTTGGGTAAATATTTCTCTCCACTGGGCCTTGTTTTCCTGCAACAGGACGTTGGTGCATGAACATTAAATGCTCCAATGAGACCACAGTGTGATAGACAATGTGAGGAAAGACCAAGAAAGAATTAATTGATAATTAATATGGAAAAACATGGAAAGTCAAGAAATGGGAAGCTTCTTTAGGTTGATGAGTGGACTCAGTAAACTGAATTTTAAGGTCAGAGAAAGATGAACAAATAGATTTTGTTCTGAAAACAAAATATTATCGCTACAGACTTTGGACATAGGATGATCCTGGTGATGATAAATCCTGGTTGAGACAACAGGAAAGTTTTACCAAAGGGAAGAAAATGTGTTTATTGAACTTTAAGAGGCAAAGGTAATCTAGGACTAGATAGTGTGTGTACACATCATTCTGTGTGTATATGAGTGTTGAAATCATACAGTATGGTGAAAAAACTGCCCTTAGTTAACATGAGATAGTGCTGAGTACTCGTAAGGTCCCCAGAAGAAGCACAGAGCACAAGAAAGCAGCAGAAAGCCTTAGCTGTGGCTCCGAGAAATCCCACACTTACTCATGGTAAGGAGTTACATATTGTTCTGTGAGAAACTAAAGATGCAGACCATATCTACTTGTGTTTATACTAATCATATCTGGTAAATGCAACTATAACAGGGTTATAATTAGACTATCTCATACTCACAGAGCTGATAAAAGAATTCTTCATGCTAGCTTTGTGGAAACTAATTGATGAAAGTGAAGAAAGTAGCTGAGATTAAGTATCTAGAATTCCTGCTCCTACCCCCCACAGTGTATCTCATTCATCCTGTTTGAATAGGAAGTAGTTAATAATTCCTTTTCATGAATGAAGACCTGACAAATTTAGTATTCTGGCCAAATATGAGATTTAAGAAAAAAGATTATTATATGTATCTGCGTGTACACAACCTTCACATTATAAAATCATATCTTGAGGTGAATACATTTGAATGGTGTTAATCCCTTTGTATTTCAATTTATTCCACCACAAAGCCATGATTCAATTGTTAAATAAATATCTTTTTAGTTATGTGCTCTGTTAAAGGCTAGATATTTTAATGATAGTAACGTATAAGAAAAATTTGCCTATAAAATCTAGGCGTGAATGTTCAAACATTTAACCCAAGAAAAATGTAATCCTTTGAGGCATCGAGGCATGTGTAAATAATTTGACAAGAAAATAAACATGCTAAGTGAATTTTATTTAAAACATATTTTCTTGTCTTGATTTTGAGGCTGTTAAATATTAAACAATTTAAACCTTAAAAAGTAAAATCTTTAACTTCTTTCATGCTTATTATATTCATGACAGAATAATCTATTAGACAATACAATTTCACTTTTGATCTTTTTACATGTAAAAAGTTTAATGAAAGGATTCAAATACAATTAGTAGTGAAAAGTAACTCTGGTTTTTTCTTATCTAATTTATTAAGATAATATACATCAAGGCATTTAAAAACTTTAGATTTTTTTCGATAATATCAAATGTCCCCCAAACAGCATTAACATTTAATGAAAAGAATGCAGTTCCCCTTAAGTTATTATATTAATTGCAATATTAGTTGCAATAATTCAAACTTTTCTAAACCATATAAGAGAGCTTGTCATCTATAAAGACTTTGTCAATGTGCTTCTTCGAATCAAATCAGGTACATGTGCTTGCCCTCATGTTTAATAATGTCGTAAACTGTTTTAATCACATTAATTAATATTTACAGCATTTAAAATTAATTGATGTGATGTATGTTGCACTTGCTCTGAGAAGTGCAAACACTAATGAGGCGTACATTTCCATCCCCACCTTTAATTGAAGAAAAGGAGATAATTTATTTTTCAGTTTTAAAGTAGTATATCTTGAAATCATTAACAAAGGTAATTGTTCCTATCAAATGTGATATAACACATATTTTAAAAATAGGAAAACCCCATGAAACTTAAAAAATAATTTAGAAAGTGTTTGTGAATCTGTCTGACTAATTTCTCCAGATAATTTATACATCATTCTCCTGAATTCATTCTTTCTATACCTTTTCTCTATTGATCCTTTTCTCAACAATTATTTCTTACTCCATACCTCCATTTTCCTAGGAAATAAAGAAGCCAAGTCTTTGTTCTGACCCTGTATAGGTGACAAATACAACATATGCCTTATATTCTAATTTAATGTAATGCAGTTTTTTATTTTTTTTTTATTAAATGTAATGCAGTTTTGATGAAAGTAGATTTTTAATTAAAACAGTGTTAAGAGACAAACACAAATTATTTAAAAAACATTATAGTACCTGTTTATGGCAGGAGCATTTGAAATAAAAGAAAACAAACCATCAAAAATGATCCAAATGTTGGGTGCTTGTAGTCCCAGCTACTTGGGAGGTGGAGGCAGGAGACTCGCTTGAGCCCAGGAATTGGAGGTTGCTGTGAGCTGTGATGCCATGGCACTCTGCCCAGGGCGACAGCTTGAGGCTTTGTCTCAAAAAAAAAAAAAAAAAATGATCCATATCTACACCTTTCCACCGCCAAGAAATGAGACTATAAACACTGTCACAGAACTCATACACACACACACACACACACACAAATCCTTAGACGTGCATTTTTAGTATACACACACACACACACACCCATAAAACATTTTTTGAAATTGGATTATAAACATATATGCTATTTTAAAATCCACATTCTTTACTTAAAAATATAATATGAAAATGTCTCACCATCAATTGTATTCTTGCTTACCAGTGGACAAAGGATTTTTTTTTGTTTGTTTTTTGTTTTTAATGAATGATACCCAGGGTTAATGAGAGCTTAGGTAATTTGGCAGTCTCAAAGCTAAAACTGTAAATTGGTTCCGTCTTTCTAGAGTAAACTTGGCAATGCAATTCTAAAGTTTTAAATATAATTTAATGGTTACAAAACTTGAATGCTTTTTTAGGTCATAGCTGTATTATGTAAATTTCCATTACTTGGATATTTGCTACAATCCAGTTTATGGTTTATAAAAATGTGTAATAAGAGGTGTCTGGTTACACTTGCACTAGACTGCTTATCGAGTTCAATTTACAATCACCCAATGTAGAAACAGCCTAAATGTCCACCAACTCAGGAATGGATTAACAAGCTGTGGTATACGTATAACATAGAATACTATTCAGTCACTAAAAGAGATAGAGACTGGATATCCTTTGTATTAACCTGGATGGAAATGGAAAACATTATTCATAGTAAAGCCTCACAAGAATGGAGAAGCCTGAATCCTATGACTCAATTTTGATTTGAGGACAATTAATAACCTAGTACACAGTCGGGGTAGGGGAAGGGGAGAGCAGAGAGAGGGAAGAAGGGAGGGGGTGGGGGAAGGGAAGAGCAGAGAGAGGGAAGAAGGGAGGAGTGGGGGTCTCGGTGTGTGAGATCTCACCTATTGAGGGCAAGACACAATTATAAGAGGGACTTAACCTAACAAGTGCAATCCAAAATAAAAGAGAGGAGTCTGGTTTAAAAAAAAGACAATATGTTCATTCTACACAAAAAATATTTAACCTGAAGTATGTAGATTAGGGAGAATATAAAAATGATTCAAAGTTTAGTTTGCACATTGGTCTATACAAGTTAGTTTTATAAAATATTATAATCTAAGTACACATTCTTATTTATGGTACTAAAATAAATGGTGATGGGAGCTATCACTTAAATGTGGTTCCTTTGTACAGAATTCTAGAAAATGCAAATTATTGTATAGTGACAGACAGCAGATCAGTAGTTGCCAGGGGATGACAGAGGAGAGAGAACAGACAAGGGAGAGAATTATAAAAGGAAATTTGAGGGGTGATACGTGTACTGCCTTGATTTTGGAGATGGTTTCACAGGTCACCTACGTCAGAACATATCAAACAGTACAATTTAAAAATGTGCAGTTTATTGTACGTCAATTTTTGCCTCAATAAAGCTGTTAAAAAATTGAAGTGACAGTGTCAGTGTTGATGTGGAAGTGAGCATCTGGAACTTCTATATTTTTGGTGGAATAATGGATATGGCTGCATTGGGAAACAGCCTTAAAATATCTTGTGAACATACACTTATCATATGACCCACAAATCCCATTCCTGAATATTTACTTAAGATAGATCAAAAGCATATATCCACAAAAAGACACGTCTCTTCCTAATATTACCAATTGTAAGGATATTTTTAAAATTTAAAACTTTTTTTAGTCCTGATCTTACTGACCCTTCAGTCTTTAAACATCCTGACTGCTCACTTCGTCTTTCAGCACTCTTCTCTGAACCACATTCTCTGTTTCTTTCTACAGAGAATGGCACTTCCTTCCATTGCCTTTGGAATCTCATCCAGCCATCTCATCTTGGCTTTTTCTTCATTTGCATCTCTTCCCATCCGATGTTCTTTCTGAAGGCTTATTTCATCCATTTCTGTGGTTACACTAATTTAATATTTCATAATTGACTCTGTTATGTTCCAGAGTTTCTTCCCACTGTTTATGCCTCAAAGGTTCTGTGAAGTCAGCACATCCTAGACTGAAGCATGCTCTTACCTTCACAAACTCTCTTTAAAGAGTATTCCACGTCTAAGTCAATGGTCGCATGGCCCACCCAATCGCTTAAAACCCTGACCCAGGAGTCAAAGGCAATTGACATCTTCTAATCCTTCACCTTCTACATCAAAGAAAATACCAAATTCAGGAAACTCACATGCTTAATCATTTCTAAATTCAATTAAGTTCTTTCCTTCTGCCTCTGTTGTAATGAATTCCTCTTTATGTTTCAACTGCATTGCTGCAAAAATAAGAACTTATTCTAGTCCCCATCCTGTTCTCTACAGTGATGTAACTTTTTCAATAGATAAATCTAATTTTATCTCATCCCTAATCCTTTCCCTTCTCCAACGAGCCTAATTATAACCTATTTTTTTCCCCTATTGCTCTTGGAATAATGACCCAAATCTTTAACATGGCCTACAGGGCACAATTACATGGTCTTGTCCTTGCCAACCCCTTCAACTTTATCCCCCACCTCCTACTTTCCACTTTTCCCCAGCTATCCTGGCCTTTGTTTGGGGTTTCTTCCCTTCAAATTATTCTGTACCTGCTGCTCTCTCATATAAGAGTCCCTTCCTGCTCCCTACCTTCACCTGGTAAACTCCTGCTCTATCCTCTGATCTCAGGGGAAAGATCTTTTCTTTAACTTTCCCATATTTTGTCATTTGTCTATGAAATGCTTTTCCAAAATTGACTTATTTTCTTTGTCCTCATCACATCCTAAATTATGTATTTATTAATTTGATTAGTTCCATAATGTCAACCTTCTCTCTAAAGGGTGATTTCCAGAAACAATGTTTTAGTTCAACTCTGTCTCCATGTGGGTGCATTTCACCAACAGGTCATACTTCTCACAAAGAAGCTACATCTCTGAAAAACAGATGTTACCATGATTCTCCTTAAGTATTACAGTGATTTTAAAAAATTATTTAAATTTCCTGATGGATAATTGGTTTTTTAAAGTATGCAAAGTGTTTGTTGTAGTGCTTATTAAATGTGGATAACAAATTTACCGAAAGCTTTCCTTGAAGTAGATGTCACTATCAAAGCATTTGAACACTCAATTCCAGATTGTTGTTTTCCTGTTTTATTTTTCAAGATGGCCTGTTGTCTTTTGATCTTGCTCTGACACCTGCACCAACCTCCTTCTTTCTTCTTAAGGGGTCCCTGTAGGATCTGAGGTCATGTGGATAAAATTAAAATGAAGATCATGTGATTGAAAGTATTCTTCACAACCTCTCCCAAAACACACAGACACATATTCACACAAACATTTGGATCTGACTTCAGAGGGTCCAATTTAGCTTTTCAATTTCATATCTCCGTGGAATGAATTTTCTTATACCAATCACAAGAAAGAAGATGACTTAAATTCATGGTTTTGTGTTATAAAATTAATACTTTAACAGTGCACCATCATTTTGCCTTTCATTTACATTATAATATTTCTCAACTTCTTTAACACATTTTCAAGAAACAATTTTTTTTCTTTTTTACCAAGTTGCTTTTCTGAAAATCTGTATCATTATAATTGAATTGAATTATAACTGAATATTATAATTGCTTAATGTTCCCTCTGCAAAATATAAACAAATGGGGGTAAGAACTAGGGTTTTCTTTGGGGATTCAGCTAAGAATCATGGAATTAGCTCTCATCTTTTTCTCAGTAACATGTTTTCTATTTTCAGTAAAGGCAAAAAGTGGTCTTGGACAGAAGTCAATGAATCTCCCTTGAAAAGCAAAAGAGAATTACATTGCTGACAGTCTTTAAAAGGGTGTTAATTTGTAGAATTTATAGAACTATTGTAACAGATATCAATGAACAAAAATAAAGTCATGTTTATTATAAAATATGAACTTTTATCTCTACTTCTAGAAAAAAATCCAAGAATTTCTTTTTATATCATATAACTTAAAACAATTTTATGGGTTTCAAATAAAATAATTATTTCTTTCAAATTATTTTTATCCAAGAAGTAGCTTGAGAAATAGGATAAAATTTCTCCAGTGATGTATCGCTGCTTCTAAGATCAAAGCCCTGTGTTACTATGTGCCTTCTTATAACTAGGTACTCTAACTCAACCATTGAATGTTAACACATTTCAACAATAACTCAGTATTAAGCAGTCTATCAGGTTACTATCTTCTTGAACAGATTCAAAAAAAGATTCAATTAAACAATCCCCAGATATCTATCTTTTCTTGCTCCCTCACAGAGCATTATTGCTGATAGCTCTGCCAAGTTGGAAATTTGGGGTTAATTTAGAATATCTTTTGTTTTCTTACAGCTTGAAGAAAAGATAAAGGTCAACAGCCAGCTTAAAGAGAAGGACAGAAGTCATGAGTTAGAAATAAACAAAGGAAGTTCCTTTGCAGTAAAACGATTTAAAACATATGCCAATAAAATGTTCAAAGGATTTCTACAAGGCTACAAAGATAAACACATACAATTTTTCTTTGTCTTGAACAACTTTGATTACCTGAAGCTTTAAAACTCAAATAAATAACATATTTCTCCAGAAAAATACTAAAGACTAAATTTGTATTTTATTCATTTACTGGAATTAAAACTTTCAGTATACTTAACCACAAAGATTTAGCTGTGTGACTTCAGGTCAAGTCCTTTAACATTCCCTTGTTCCAGTTTCCTTATTTCTTAAAGGAAAATAATCACAATGCTTCACCTTATGTAAGGGTTAAATGAATTAATACATACAAAATATTAAAACAGTGCCAGTCATACAATAAATGTTCATTTAATTCCTGCTGTTGTTACCAATTTTATGATTATTATTATCATTAATTTAATGAGGCTGAAGCATTAAAGGGTGTTTTAGTTGGAGTGCTCCAGAGAAACAGAACCTTTAGGGTGTGTGTATGTACAGAGAAGGGCTTATTTTAAGAAATCAGTTGACTTGATTATGGAGACTAGCAAATTCAAAATCTGCAGTTTAAGTCTGAAGGCTGTGAAGTTAGAGACCCAGATAAGGAGTGATGTTCAGTTTAAGTCTAAAGACTGTCTGCCATAGAATTCCTTCCTTGGAAAAGTCCAACTTGTGTTCTGTTCTGGCCTTCAACTCCTTGGATGAAGCTCAACCCCATAACGAAGGGCAGTCTGCTTTACTCGGAGTCCACTGATTTAAATGTTAATCTCCTCCAAAAACATCCTCACAGAACATTCAGAATGATGTTTGATACATACTACTGGGCACCACAGCCAAGTGAAACTGGCACGTGAAATCAGTGACACCTGTAGCGCTGGGTAATGGCCTTCTGGATCCTTGAGTATGGCCTTTTGACTAACTCCAAAGTTCACAGAACAAATCCATTTCATAAAGGGATTTGTTATATGAAGTTTGGATTTGGTCAAGGGACTGTACCTGGAGTTCTGGGGGGCCACATGTAGCCTTGAGGTTGTAGGTTCCCATCCCTCTGAAACTAGTAGCAAAAATATGTAGACAATCTGCGACTCACCCTAAAACACACACACCACAAAACAAACAACAACAAAAACAACTGAGAGCAAGTATAGTTCTTTCTTAGTTCTCACATAATGAGAGAGATAAAATTTTAACAATTAATTTACCTCAATTGTTTACCAATTTACTTAAATTTGTTTACTTCAGACTACGTTAGAGTCCAGAAGTGTGGTGGGGGGGATAAATAGAAACATGAGAGAAAATATAGGAGACAGAAAGGATCAATCCAGAAGGCCCAAAAACAAAGACGAAAAAATAGAAGGAGAGGGAGGATTATTGAAGAATAATGAAAGAGATACATTGCTAGGAAGAATATGTTCCAGATCCATCCATGTAAACACAAAAGAGGT